>JTDE01003336.1:0-13563 GCA_014338405.1 Paragonimus skrjabini miyazakii | reverse complement strand
GGTTGAATGGTCACTCATCCAGAATGAATAAAACGAACTACCGTCGTTTTCATCGTTTGCCTGTGGTTGCCGATCGGTCGGGTGACCTTCTCTGAATGCCACTCATTCATACAGTCACAGATTGGAAGAGACCTAACTGCCAAAAATCTAGACTTCGGCTGGGATCGAACCAGCAACTGGAACAATATGCGCAAACGCAGAAAATGCTGAACTACGAAGCCACACCGGAAGCTCAGAAATTTAAAATTTAACCTCTTCTAACTTAGTAAATCTGCCAAACTACTTTTCAGTAATTCACTGTCAATACTCGTTGGTGGCGCTGATAGATTCCGGCGTGAACTGATCAAGAAATCCTGCTTGGGTAGTCAATCAGTTGGATCATTTGATGGCTTCCATATGAAACAGTTGGTTAGGTAGGTAATGAGGTCCAACTGTGAAATTTCTGAGCTTCCGGTGTGGCTTCGTAGCTCAGCTGGTATAGCATTTGCCGCGTTTGGACATGTTTCTGTCGCTGGTTCGAATTTAGCCAAAGTCCAGATTTTTCGAAATTGGTCTCTTCTAAATTATCACATCTGCCAAACTACTTATAAGTAACACACAGTCACAGTTTGAATAGACTTGACTCGATTACGGTGAGTAGTTAGTAATCGATTGTGGTGTCAGTAGATTGATCGACAAAGACTCCCCTGTTGGGCTTTGTCGGTAAGTCCTAGCCCTATCTCTTTGGAGAACAGGGTCATTATGAACAGACGATACTGACCGATATTGATCAGTCATACAGTGAGTCTTTGTAGACCAAACCACTGGAAATGTTACCCAGAAGGACTAACGCACCACGTATAATTAACCGGATAGCAACTCATGCATGAACAGAATCGTCAACAACTTACATTGCCTGCGCCATCGTTGAACCGCAAACGTACTGCTCCATCCACCTACCTGTGAGGGAATCACAACTCATTAGTCCGATCTGCATCTAGTTACTCATTGTCAACTATTGTTTTGTGTTGGTCTGCACACCAATCTCAAGTAGATTGTGTTGAGATGTGCAAAATGTTGAATGGTTGATGGTGTGATCTGCAGTAGTGGTCAATTATTTGATCGGTGCTGAGAAATAATCATGCAATGACAATGGTAAATTGCATCATGCGTTCTAGGTAAGTGAATTTTCGGCCAGCATACATAGGCAAAAATGTTGTGAGCGGGAACTTAGTCCTTTTGATGTCATGTCAGAGCCAATTAACGAATACCAACTGTCCCTGTAAACTTTCCGTTCAAACACTGTAAACAGGTTGGAATAATTTTACATTGAGTATTCACATGTGACATTGAGTCAGACGGTGGCAAAAGTGTATTGCTCAAGCACGGAAATGACACCAAAATGTTTGTTTCAGAAATAGTAAGGACCAAATATGAATGTGAAACATAATAAAGCGACTGTTGTGAGGGATGTATCATATTGACCTGGACACTCAAACATAAAACATTGAGATATTTTCAGTATTAGCATTAGAAATCGTACACACCTTCAATATTCTCTCGATAGGCAAGGACTAGCCTCATGAATGGACTCATCAAGTATATACTCAAACTTTTCTACTGATTACGTTTCCATGACAGATTCTGATGGAGGTGTACTTATTTGGACAAGACGTGATATTGAAAGAAGAATTTTTGCATTTCAGACAGCTCATCTGATGTTGCAATTTTAGAGGGTGGTTTCGGAGACAGTAATATGGATTAAGTATAGAAATATGGTTCAGGAGAAACAATGAATGACTGAACATTTCGTAAGCTAAGCTGACTTCTGGCATATCGATAATATATGCAGAATTGACCCAAGTTAAGCAAGTTTTCTGAAGTAGACTTTGAATGAAACAGTAGAACACGTTATCAGAGTCTAATAACAAAAAAACGGAGTTAGTGAAAGATTAAGTATTCAAGCCAGAATCCTGTTACATAACGCTGGTTCCTCTTGATCCTAGTTTAGTTTTCAACCTCTCGAATGGCCACCATGAATTCATTAGAATTAAAAGGAGTTTTATTAATCAGTCTGTCCGCCGAGGAAGCGATGGGAATTCAGTTACATAATCCACGATTGTGTGCTCAGAATAAACCTCCCCAAGCCATACGGTTACCGTGGCCCTCTGTTATCCACTGGATACATCCGAAGTTCACTTTGGTCACCTAATTGCTCCCCCATTGTTAACCGTGTGACTAATTGCTCTTGATTTTGCCCACTTGACAACCATTATGAAATAAAATATCATGTAACCAACCCCCGACGATGAATTACGGAAGACAGACTGTTCGCCTTTTACTTCTAGTTTAGATTTATTGCGCTCGCGAAATTCGTACTTTCGCTATGGCGTCAACCTCGGTTACCTAGAATCCCAGCCATACGGGTTCCTCAATACACTTAGGCAGCGGAGCAAATAGCAATATATGTCTATCACCTTAAGATGTCTAGATATCACTTTCACATATCTCAATGCAATTCTTATGTGGTATGATGTCAACTTAAAACGGGATTGCTCTATCAGACTCGTCTAACCCAAGCGGGTCACATCAACGCATTGGGATAGAAAGTGAAAACACATACATCATACTGAGGTTCGAACACCTTTCGAAGGTTTTTATACAAGGTGGCTGAAAGTAGACCAGTTTAGTCACGCCAATGGCAGCAGCGCTCACACTAATGCGCACACGACGTGAACCATTCATTCGAGGTCCTATTAATCCTGACCTGCCATCAGTGAAATGGAAGTACCGATTTTCAGCCAGCATGGGACACATCATGGCTTACTACCTCTGCATTTCTTACGAGGCCAGTTTGAATGCCAACTTGAGTCTTACAGGAAAATTGCCAGATATTGCAAGATGACAAGGAGTAGAAAAGTTCTTGAGGCACAAAACAAAAAGGGGGAATTAGGTTAATATGGATATGCAAAAACAACATCGTCTGCATTCTTAAAGCGAGTGTTATTGTTAAATTAAAGAGAAAACAGCTGTAGACATCTGTGGTGTCAGTTGTCAAGCCTACTAAACCAAGTGTCCAGTCTATCACGTGTGATATGTTCCACTGAATTAAATTAGTCAAAATAGATGAGACTAAAGAAAAATAGAAACGGAAGTGGTAAACTATCAAGTGTGGACAAACCACTCGTGACATTCAGGTACTACTATAAAAAGATTCCGCAGTATAAAGAAGGCTCAACGAATGAACAACACATACACTTGCCCTAGAAGATCCACTATCACTTATGGCTGGTTAAGCACATTTCAGTCATAAACACTGAAATTGATGTTACATTCACTTGTGTAGAGTCTGACGAAATGATCAGCTTTGGTTGTTTTAGATAGTGAAAAACCGCAGTGAGTTAACTGTTAACCAGCATTCTGGGTATGCATTTTGGCACCTCCGATCACCGAATCGAGTGATATATTTTCTGTCCTCCAACATCAAACAAGAAATAGAAACGAATTTAAACAGTAAGTTTGCTAGCTTCAATCATCAAATAGTGCAATCATGGCTAAGATCATCATGAAAGTAACCTATGGATTGTAACGGTAAATACTTAAGATTGCGTCCACTAACCTCAACACATTTGCGTAATCTCCGCGTGATGTCTAGTGAACAAAGAGATATGGCACTAAGTGAAAACGATGCTACCGTCCAACTTTCGGAGTGAATACCACTGTGAGGCGAACAAGAGTCTCCAATTTATTCCAAACAGGATATACAAGATAGGTCAAATCGGGAGACTTTGTAGGCCGGAAAGCAGGTTCGTCTCTCCCGAATCACCTAATCAGAAGCACGGTATCCAACTAGAAATGCACGGGCTTCATAAATTGTCCAGATGCTTCATCCTGTTTGAAGTATGTGCACACACGCTGCACGGGACCCAAGGCTTCCAAATTTTTAATAATAGCCCACACAAAATTAAGGACATGTGTGTAACCATATACTATACCCTCAGAAAGTATGAACCCAAGCATGTGACACTGTACAAACCAAAACATACCCAAACCTTGGGATTGAGGTTGTACTGCTTCTTCTTCGTCACAGGGTGATTCCCTTCTATCCACTTGACTCCATCATCTGCATTAACTCTATCGTGAAAGTAAAACACAACACTGCCCGTAGAGACGATATAACCTTTCGACAGTGGTTCATCGAGCAATTTTGTTACAAACCCTTCATGGTAACCTATACTTTTCCTCTAATCATTGCCTGGAAGTGTTCAAAAATTAAACACACGTGAGTGAAATACGGAACGTTTCAGCCTTCACTGAACGAAACATCAATTAGTCACGAATTTCTAACGTAATTTGCATGTTTAAACGTAAGGGTTAACGCTGACAATGGAGAAGATATTCCCCTCCAAGTCCACGATGGTGACCCGTCTACGAGTAGTTTATCAACTTCTTTTCCTCATAAAACCCGCACTAATGAGCTTGTCCTTCAAGACCTACAGCGGCGACATCCAGAGCAATGACATTTTGCATATATGCTGCTTGTAAACTAAGTACTGATGAATTCAGGCAAACCAATTGGATCTTAACGGTACTTTTCAAATCCACTATTCAGTGATTAGGTCAAGCAGCATCCAACAGTACAGTAATGGTACTGCTCGGTTCAACAGTGAAACCATCACTATGGCCCAGTATGTCATCATGTGTTTAACTAAGGGAACAGCTTGCCTTTGCAAGATTTGAGTTGGTACAATAACTGACCGGACCGGGCACGTACAACCAGTAAGCACGGATACTTCCGATCCCTGTGGACAATCGGTATTTTCACTTCACTGAAAACAGGCCACAATTCGTAGACCCTCGAGGGAACAGTTCTTGCTGTGCTCATAACTGTGGGTTTCAAGTGCACTGGCATTAGTGACACTTCCGTAACGAAACTCCGCAATCCGCAGAATTCCTTGGGATGTTGGTTAGTCACATCGCTGTAGTGAGTGCGTAGTGATATTGTGGTGGATTATCAAACCGCAGTTGCGAGTATTCTAAAACTCGGTAGAATACCTCAGCGTGGGGGAGTTACGTCCAAAAGCCCACAGCGAGCGGATCGGGGAAAGCCTAGGCGACCGGACAAGTCATAGCTTAACGAGATCAGGCCAACGGACGAGACATAACAGGCAAAATCTGATGGATGACCAGATCGAGGGTGCAGTTATCTCAACACTTGGAGGAATATCTCGATACGGTCGTGGAATACGGTCAAACCCCACATTAGAGAGATCGCGGACAACACGAGCGACCGGACGAGCCACTCCTCAACGAGATCGGACCAACGGACGAGAAACCCCCCCAACGGAAGATGTCGGTCAAACACACAAACGAGGCAGAAGTGCACATGACGTGTGAGCGGAAAGGGTGTGTGTTATGAACCGGAATTCTGACTCATAAACGCATAGCATAGCAACCAGCGAGTTGGACAATAAAGATTGTGCTTTATTGGACGCCTTTTAGCTACAATATGCTCAGAGTGTAGGATGCTATTCGTAGGTCTACTGGCTTGAAGTGAGTGTATCGAGTAAAACAGTTTAATACTTCAGTGAATTTGTTTAAACCATGTATTATATTCTACTGTATACCCCTACGGCACAGTACTGTCATGATGTTTTTGCGAAACTGAGGGGTGCATTTTAAATAATAATGTTTACATTCCGTATTATTAAGTTGTTACCCATGGGTTGTTGTAAAAAGGAAAAGGGGTGAAGTAGTAAATTTTTTTAACCGTCTGCGGGTAATATGCACAATCTTTAAATGAGTGCAATGAGAGCTCAACGAACACTACTATGGACCATGTAGTTTAAGCCTAAGTACATAAGAGACATGGTTCTGAACACAGTATGAGATCTTTTTCCCTGCTTTCAACTAGAAGGATATCACCAGTTAGCAAGCGTTCGCGGATGTATGGTGAACCTTCGGAACTAATCCATATTATCGCCCACAGTTCGCTTCAGTTAGGACACCAAAAGCCGTATAATCAGACTAATAACCGGATTATAATTATCGCTGGGTTCACAAGATCATTTTCAAATTCATAGTCCACCATTTCATCCTCGGCAGTTTTCATCAGAAAAAGATTACCAAACATAAAATCGACTTTCCGAGTCAAAACAGATTCAACTACGTCAATTTGGTTAGAATGAACACAGACAACTAAAAATTACCACTTCTGAACGGTCAGCAAACACAACAATGATGAGGAGGCGAAGAGATCGATGCAAGTGAGAGTACTTGTGCCGTTGTATGAAGACTCGTCAATCGGGGCAAATCTAAACCAGATGAATAATTCCATTCATCTCGTCCTAGGCAATGATCACATAACCGGAAATCGGGTATATAACAGTCTGTTCGGGCAGTAGTACGAAAGCCGGCAGTTCGAATCGTAACACGGCTGTTTCTACCTGAGGAACTTATACAAGAGTGAAACCGGTCTCTACGTATAAGCACCCGTGTGTTTGTCGTGTACTATGAAAGAGATGAATATCGCCACTGTATAACAAATTAGGATAAGCTTAGACTTGACTGAGAATATATGTTACAATAACTTGAAGAACAACAGAAGTCCGCCCCTTCATCACTGTTACTCAGTCTGAAGAAGCATCCGTGAGAGAGACGACAACCGATCACTGTACATTCCGTAGCCTAATTTCCCTCACGTCATTCACATTGTATTATTTAACACTAGTAGTCCAGCGTCTCAGTACATTTAAAACTTGTTTGTTTTAAAAAAAGTTGAGAGTGAAAAAAGTTGGTAGTTGAAACACTGACAGGCTGATATATACTCGGTTTGTGAATAAAGAGAACTGACATTAATTCCTTAAGAATACGAAAAGGCTGGTTAGACTCATTAGGTGTCCAGTTGATGCAGTTACCGACTCACGTCAGTGTTCTTCCCACATGTCCCCATCATGTGACAAAGAAGTCGTAAGCCTACGTCCTATACGCTGTCCTATCGATGTTTGTAATCTCACACACCTTTGAAATTAACCATTCCTGTGTTGAACAACAGTTTTCAGACCATCTTTACGACCAATTAAATCCTTTATCTTGACGGAAGTAAACCAAGCGTTTGATATTTCGTGGGCAGGAATTTAAGATCTATTGTAAAGTGATAAACTATGATTGAGTGTAACCGGACCAAGAACTTGACTGAGGTGCTACGCTCGACAACATGATAACAAGCGATAAATTTCTGCATTCCGCATGTGATCAAACAATTATCACTTCTGTTTAGTTTCAAAACTGTATCATATGCTGTTTAGTCAACCCTATTTTATTTCCATGCTTCCTTCCAGGAACAACCATTTTCCAAGCCGAGTCCGTTGGAGTGTCTGATGCGTAGCTGTAACAAACTGTTCCAGCAATTGCATCCCCTTTCATTCGACTTCAACGGTGCTGGTGCACCGGTTAACTACTCGGAAAAAACTAAAGCTCCTTTCCAACCGTTAATAGGGAAATTCTCTCAAGACAGGGACAAAATTAACATGATCATCACCGATTCCACAAAACCCTATCAACAAAAGACTTGCTCCATAGTTGGCTGCACCCGTCCAGCTGGATGGTCTGATCCAAATTTTTCGTCTCAAGAAGTTGGATGTTCACTTCAACATCTCAATCCTAATCTCATAACTTCAACGGGCAACGTGAGTTTTTCTAGTCAACCGACAAATGAAGTTACCTACTGTCGTAAGTCAGCTGGGAACATTATAACCAAGCCTGTTATACCGGAGACACTGCACTTCTCACAAAACAGGAATGGAAAAAACAGCTTTCATCTACCGGATATCCAGAACAACCAAATATCTACACCAACCTTTCATTCACCCTTCGAACCTATAGCGGAAAACTGTTCGTGCGATATCTGCATTCAGTTGCGAGTTCTACTTAGCACGTTGAATTTCTGGCAGACTGCCCTAAATATTTCTGCTCCAGATATCAGCTCGGTGACTGCATCAACTCCGTTGTATTCGCCCCTTTGCAAGTCGAGACCTAAGATAGCAGTAAAGAATGTGAGTGACCCAGAAAATCTAATCACTAGAATACCCATCAGGGAAAATACCCAAACGACTTTCGTTGGTATAGCCAGCAGTCAAGGTGAATCCAACCGTGGAAATTGGAGTGAGAAGTTCGAACCCAGTGTATCCGATGTGCAAAGCAATTCGGTTCATCTGAATAACTTGATCATACTTACTTCCCTGATTGAACAGTGCCGCCAAATGAGTACAACAACTCCAGTCAGAGCTAGCAACTCTGATGAATCCAACAGGCTGATCAAAGAGCAGACAACTGATGCCGCTGTCGGCAAAATTGTAAGCACGCCCTCAATAACACAGAATACTAATTATGCCAGTCCAACTTCTAATGACCAATCACCTATAGAATGGTCAACTCTTATACGACTTTTAACAGCTCCCTCCTTATCATTTCCATGAGTCTCATTGTCTCTGGCGGTCACTGAAAGACAACCACACATCGACATACAACCCAAAACACGTTTCTCTCGTCAGCGTGAAGAGTGCCTGATGGAAGCATCAGTCCGTTATCCACAGTACGATATTATAATCATATTTCTTGAACTAATTTTCTGATTTGCACATCCAGTTACTTTACTTCTGAATAAATTTGCTAAATTTCAACTGGTTTGCTCATTTTTCTTCAACCTGTGTTGAAAACAGCTTGACGTGGTTAACATACAGCGAGGTAATTCCTGCGACGTTACTCACTGACAAGATGCAGATACGAGCTGTCTGCCAGGTTGCACTACAAACATCCAAGAGTGGATTCAACGGTCGCAAAGTTACCAGTCGGTGCTGTTGTTGTTAAACTAATCCCGTTTCCAAGGACATCGACATATATTGCATGTAATCAGAGATTTGTTGGATTATATGTGCGATTACTGGGTAACACCATGAATCATTAAAGGAATGACTGAATTAGTTCTCAGGTTCATAATAACACTGATTCACGAGAAGATCGATGGTGAAGTTAATACATTTCAGTAGCAGGGATGTAAAAAGCTATTTTCTGTTGAGCATGAGATCAACGCAGATGAACGGAACATCGTCAAACTGTATAGAAGTAACCTATGCATCACGTGCAGTTTGACTTTCATCTTTGCTCTGACTGAAAATACTTATCCACTGGTATACGGCTAGCTTCATTGTAAATGTGTCCGGAACGATACGACGTGCAGATATCTCTCATTCACAATGGCCAATATACACACTCCGCAACCATTGTTAACTAAACTACTGATTTTTCAATGTAACTCAAGATTGGCTTCCAAAACAGAAACTATGTACGAGTGATTTCGACTACCGATCCTATATAGACTGCTTGTGATTGGGTTAACCTCAACCGATAGTTGATTTATAGTCCTCATGAGGACTGAAGTTTGTTGGGAATCAGCACTACTAACAGATGGATACAGTCTCGTGAATAAGACCTCACCTGTGGAGTGATCTATTCACAGTATGAACAATAAAAGTGTACTCTCGAATGAGCTGTCAGCATCAATTGATTCCACATCAGGTGGGGAGGCACCTTTCCCCATACATATTTATCATTCAGCTGTTAACAACTTGCTATGGATGAAACGGAACAGAGTAGTGAACGTTGACTCAACAGCAAATAATGGGCGGTTTAAAATAAAAACGTTCAAGTTTCAATATTCAGTTGATACGCCTACCGTACTTTGCATGCGCGTAGAACACCAAAGGGGCACGATTCGACTTGATAAATAGTGTGGTTCAAGCTTTATTTGTTGGAACATGCTTGAAACCGTTTGAGGATTCATAACTTCAAAATAGCTTGTGAACAATCGATATTTCGGTTTATGGATGATCAGATGTGGTCTGAAGAAGCTTGTGTCAGAAGTGAGACGCCACAAATAAACCAAACTACCGGTTGTTCACAAGTTGTTCTGAAACTGTGGTTCGAACAAGTCTGGACGACTGTCATTATTGTAGTTTAAGTGGGTTCCTACCAATCGAAGTGACAAACTATAAGTAGCTCAACAACACACGATGATGGAACCGCAATGAGGATACTGTTCACTGGGTTATAGTATGCCATCCGTAGCATATTCCGCAGCCGCTGAGTAACGGCATTACCGACAACCCATGAAAAATATAATATGCATATATATATAATACAAATGATGTAAGTATAAATGTGATGTTTCCAGAAATGAAGTAGTTGACTTAGCTCAACCCCAGAGCTAGCTTCCACGCAGTAGTAATAAAAACCGAACTAAGCAAAGCAGGTATTTTATCACTCAAGCGCAATTGTACAGCTTATTGTCAACAATGTAATAAAACAACAGTAATGAGAAATAGGTTTAGTGACAATCACTACATCCGCCACAGTTTAAATGAGAATCAGGATTGTTACAGTTTCTGTGTTGTTTATTTCTGAGGCGTTCAGACAGTCGTAACTGTGGTGATTCGTTCTCAACAGTATCTTCAACCGAAGGACTTGAACCTGGAATAGACTCAGAAACATCAGCACTAGTAATAAGCACTGCAGGGGGTAGAAACAGGTAAATTATCAAGGAGTCTACGATGGAGAGATCCATCATCTAAATCGAGTATGCAACACAATCGAGTACCCGGATTATTGAACACAATTCTTCGAGATAATTGGAGGTCATTGCCACGATGGTACACAACTTCAGATGATTCCGAAATAAGCATTTTGGTTCGAAGAACACGGTTTTTGAACAGATTAGCTGAACTGCTCCCAGTTATTAAGTGGTCAGAATTTCGATACTGCATCAAGAAGCTATCCACACCAGTCTCCAGCTCTTCAAAATTAGGTAGGTTGATAGACTTAATCGCACTTTCGAAATTCTTAACGGCACCATTGGATTGAGGATATCTCGGTGCAGTGAGCAAATGTCGATATCTTACTTTCTTCAGTCAGTCTTCAAACTTCTGCGCAGTGAGATGAGTGCCATTGTCAGTGACTAACGCCCATAGTACTCCTTCCCGACTGAACATTTCCCTCAATGCAATCCGACTGAAGTTGGCAGTTGCTGACGAAGTAAAATAAACTTCCGGTCAACGTGAATATGAATCAAGGATAATCAAGGTATAGTGTTTATCCAAAAATGGATCACAATAGTCAGCATGTATTCTTTGCTAGGCTTCAGAAGTCATTTGCCAAGGTGTACATTTTGATGGTTGAGATTACGTTTTGTGTACACACTGAGCACAACCTTTAGAAATGTTACATAACTCAGTATTCAATTCTGGCCACCAACAAGTTAGACGAGCCAATGACTTCATCTTTTCAATTCCCAAATGACCTGAGTTTAAGTCATCTAGTACTGCGGATCGTAATGTGGGAGGAATAACAATTTTATCATCAAGACATAATAATCCATCGGGAGTAACCGAGAGTTCATCTAGACGTTTGTAGAATTCACGAAATCTTCGCCGAACACCGCAGTTTCAACCATTATGTAATGAAATCAAAATTACATGGTAGTATTTTCAAGTGTCACGAATCAAATCAGAAGGAGAAACTGGAGGTGGCTGAGTCACCACTCTTTTTGGAGACAGCATACCGAGGTAAACGGCTAGCATGAGGAATGAATTTTGCATTGCGATGCTGGATGTTATAAGACTACGCAGCCAAAGTAACAATTCATCGCTGAATTATGGCCGCAGAAGACTTGACAAGGGATGTCTCAGGCTTATAAACGAATTTAATGGCTTCATGATCAGTAACCATAGTGAAATGAGCATCGAACAAGTACCTGTGAAGTCTGGTGATCACTCAGTAAACCGCCAAACCTTCCTTCTGTGTTTGCGCATATCCATGCTGTGCTGAACTGAGGCGTCTAGAAATGCAAACAACAGAATGACTTTCTTGTTCTAGCACAGCTCCAATACCTGTCGGTGACGCATAAGTAATCCATGTTGATGGTAACTTTAGAGAGAACGTGCGTAATAGTGCATCCGAAGACAGAAATTTCAACAGAACTCGGAGAGTTCGTTCATGTAAATCAATCCAAACAAAATTATTTTGAGGAAGAGGATCAAATAAAGGTTTTTCCTTATCATCAAAACTAGGAATGAATCGAGAATAACACTGAAGAGAACCTATTAAAGAACGAAACTCATCGAAAGTATTTGGGGTGGGTGCCCTAGAGAGAAGTGAAACACGATCAGGATCAGAGTAATAACCAGTCTTATCAACGTAAAACCCTAAACATGATAACTAAGCAAAGCAAGTATTTTATCACTCGAGCGCAATTGTACATCTTATTGTCAACAATGTAATAAAACAACAGTAAAGAGAAATAGGTCCAGTGACAATCACTACAATATAATATTATAATATATGTTAAAATCATATTGACAGCAAATAGACCGTGATTGCCTGGTAAACAAACTCGGCGTGTATCCGACAACAATGATCACCAATATAGCTTACTGGTTATCAACCGAAACCTGACCATTCACAAGTAAGCTGGATGCATAGAACCTGTTTTGCAGAACAAACAGGAGCCCCCCGCGTCATCCAAGAAAACTACAGCGAGTGTTGCGTTACGCTTGGTATCAAACTCTAGAACCGTAATTGCTCATAGATGACTAATCTTCGGATTATTGGAATAGGCAGAATCAAGCATTACAACATGTCCTATCGGTTGAGTTTGCACTTGATCTTAAACGATCATTCTTAGCACTCGGATGATTCCAAAAACAGAGTCGTAGAACATAAGACCTTTCACTGACTTCCCTATTTACATTCTACTACTCTCCTTTTTAAAAGTTATTCAGAGTATCATTGTTTTGTATTAACGACAGGAATGGCATAGTCAATTCGGCCAGCTGGTTTGATCAAAACACAATCTGAGCTTTGCAATTTAATCTACCTACCGTCCATCACATACGATCAGTAAGCCCTGATTGAGTGCGAAATTCAAGAGGAGACAAAGTGTGTAGCCAACCATGAACACCAGTTTTCATCATATTCGAACGATAAGTGAACTGTACTCGCAGTGAATATCTGAGCACCACTACAACTAAAAAGCGAGTTATTTTCATCACTGGTCAATTATGCAAATTGAGACTTAAGAGCAGACAACCGCAAGCCAATTGGGCAGATACACATTTGCCACGATAGCCAGTGAGAGTGCGGTGAAACAGTTGGGAACCACAGGTGAGAAAATCAGTTTATAGATTTGGACTTTACAATTATCAATGAGAGTTACTAAGATGGTGGGCTCATCAGTTTCAGGATCGACGCGACACACAAAACAGTTCCCTTGTAATTAACTTAAAAGAAGCGAACAATAATGGCGAAACAAGACTTATGACAGCCATAAATTTTACACCACCGTATTCAGTTGCTACACTTCCAAGGTCGTAATATATACGCAAAATGACTTAGAATAGTTCGACAAATAGGTAATCACACAATCAGTAGGGTCGACGACTTTGTTTTGCTGGGATACACAAGTATTTGGTACTGATGCCTAACTGTCACATGTGAAAGCGTACGATAGGAAGCACACAAGAGTGATATAGG
>JTDE01003335.1:65538-77211 GCA_014338405.1 Paragonimus skrjabini miyazakii | reverse complement strand
TGTCGACAGGCACGTATAAAAACACAGAAAAAGTAAATGAACACATCACATATGTATATTCCTGTTGTGGGAAAGTCTCATCCCAGATTCGGTGAGCTATCAAATGGCGTTACTTCAGAAGACAACATACAGCGCAGTACTCTATATATTGCCACGTCAGAGGAACAAGAATATGTACGGTTAGCAAAAGTCCTGCGTGCAGCGCGCGAAACGGAAAAGTGGATAAGTTCTACGCTAGCGGAAATGGAACATGCAATTGGGTTAAATGAACATTCATTGTCAGGAAGTGTCAAATTGTACAACAAAATACCAACAAAAATTTTGCCATTCTAAGAGATCGCTACACGGCATCCCTCAGAAGGCCACTAGGGTAAACAAGAGCCGTTGTTACACATCATAGGCATGCAACGATGAGGTAACCAAAATGTAATGTCCATTGCTAGTTAGATGTCCAGTTGGCTGGAAGCACGGGAGAATAACGGCGGAAAAGTCCATAAGATACTCGGTCGCGAACTGACGGTACGCTGATTGAGTCTGTTATTTAGGTTATTTAGGTTATTTAGTCTTTGGTGTACATTTATTGCGGCTGGCTACCCAACCCCAAAAGATTCACAACTGAAAAGAGAGGGGGATAGTTTTACCTAGTGCCGGTCAATAGTCTTCAGGAGTTGTCTCTCCATCGCACCAAGTCCAGGTGATCTAAAACTGAACGAACGGTGAAGTACCTGTGTCAGATAGAAAAACAAGCTCAACGTGTTGACGACCCGTTCGGCATCAGTAGTCCGTTGGAGATCTGATAGCTTTCAATTCGATGACTAATATTGCAAACCAGTTGTTCCAAGACCATGCTTGAAAAGAACTCGGAGAAAACGTGTCAGTGTGTGCCGAAAAATGACATAAAACGATGGTAGCAAGACAGTTATGATAAACGAGCATTTATATGTAGAAAACTGACGTACTCAGCAAACCTTACAAGCTGTCGCACGCATCTACCTTGCCGGTCAAGCAGTGTAAGGGAAGGCGTGGGGCGGCAATCATCTGCGCTTGACATATATTCAGAATGAGACAACGGAGCTGCAGGTGTAGGCGCAACACTGGGCTCGCCTTCTTTATTAAACGCGGGTTTAATTCTATCAGTTGAAAGAGCCTTGTGTTTGCCATCCCGCTCGCTAGCGAAAGACTTTTGTTTCGTTGTAACACGCAAAAATGTACTGCATATAGCGGCTGCAGAGGCTTACGTGAGCCGTCCGCGCGTATGGAAACTTGGGAGCAGAAAGAAAGTTTCTCTTGCAAATGCACGGGTGACGGCCGCTCTCGTGGTTGCGCTGGACGTATTCATCGCATGTGATTCGTCAGGAGTGCTACGTACCTTCCGTACCCAACAGGTTTGACTGCCGAAGGAGACACTAGTTCGTTGGGCAAAAGTAGGGTGTCACCATAGACGAGTTGAGCCGGTGTGTCTTCAGGTCCATTTTCATGGTGCTACGCAACACGAGAAGGACTTTTGGTAATCTTTTGCCAGTAAGGAATCGACTGCGTGCTCAAGGCTGCTTTTACCTGACGATGGAATCGTTCCACCATCTTGTTGGATTCCAGATGATAAGCAGTAGTGCGCATGTGCTAACATCCCATGAATGCTAGTCGTAGACCGTGGGTTTCTGTGCTGTGGTGTTCGGGAAAATTATTTTCCTGGAAAAAATCGTTTTATTAGCTCGGTATCTAGTGCAGAAATGGGAGCCGTCGAAATCTGCGTCATGGACTCATATGTTTGTTTTAAATGACTATTAATTGAAAACCACCTCATCGGAATGGTTTTTTGAAAATCGTTATGGCTGCTGTTGTTGTGGTAGTTTGCGTGTGGCAATGTTAACAGAAGAATACTGGGGTTGTTTTCAATTTATTTTTACATGCTTGTCATTTGTTACTTATTTTCAGCTGTTTATTTTTCATTTATAAGAGATGGAATATATCGCGACTTTGAAGATGATGTCTGAAGATCACGATTTTCGCACTTCCTCACAGTTTCAGGAGTGTCTTCCGGGGTACATGGACGAGGTGAGCGTTATTCACGTTCGTGGGACGAGCCGTAAGTCGAAAAATGCCTTGAAGTACGATAAGGTAAGATGACATGGCCTCCTGAAAACCGTGCACATTTATTATCGTCGTACAAAGTACAAAAGACGTAGAAGTGTATACAGGGATGTGCGACGTGTCTAGTGGGTTAACTGTTGTTAGTGTTAACAAATCAATTCTCGCGACACACGTTGCAGGCCACGATTTCATGTGGTCTGACGAGATGCGTATCTGGCTGTGAGCTCTTTCGAGTTGGAGCACGACCACCCCCTAGGTCGTCTGCTATATGATTCCTATCCCACGAATCGTGGATTCACCATCAGTGAATTGAACGAATCCAGGAGTCTGTTCCAGTACAATACGCCAACTGCTGACATTAAGCAGTAGGTAGCGGCCGTTTACGGAAAGTTTATTGCAACTGCTGACGTTAGAAACATCCGCCGCAATTAAGGCCTGCAATGTCAAGTGAGTCTATTACGTAAGGTTGGTCAAGGAACATTGGAGAATCTCGAAGAAGGGCTTTCGGAGATTAGTGTAATAGGTGTGGTGCGCACTATGCGGGATGAAGACAACAGATATATGCATATCTGCTTCGTCCAGCGAACGCAGATTGAACTATTCCGACATTTCCCGCAAGTGGTGAATGTGGATGCCACTGACGTGACAAACAGACACAAGTATGTCGTTGTATATTCCCTCATACCTTAGAAGTTGGAAGTTATATCAGTTCCTCGTGACAGACGGTGTGGGACACGGCCGATCCGTGATGTACGGGTACGTTCGTAGTGAGAAGTATGCTTCACTCCGTAGACTGTTTGAAATTTTTCCAGAAATGATGGGCGATCACATAGCGGTGAAAACATTTGTTATGGATAAGATGGCTGTGCAAATGTGAGCAGCCCATGTGGTGTTTGGCTGCGACGTTCTGTTGTGTTACTTTTAGGTACGTGATGCCGTACGTAAGCATGTAAGTAGGTAAAATCCGTGCGTCACGTTCGTTATAAGACAAACTCTTTTCGCAGTCGTTACCTCTTCCACCGAATGGCTACGGCAGACAATGAGGAAGAGTAAGTTGCACTCTTACATTGCTTACCGTAGGTCCAAACGTGATTTGTACATCATCGGTCGAACGCATAGGAAGTTGTGGACTTATCTGTTGTGAAATTGGCTGTAAATCAAGCCGAAGTGGGCCATCCATGCGCAAAGCGATGTTGCCCACTTCGGCATTCGAAAGAATAATAAGCTGGAAAACGCAAACGTACGGTTGAAGAAGAGATCGCACCCAAGTGACTTCCTAGCCGTTGCCATTCAAGAAATATGAATTCACAGTAAGTGACTAATGCGAGAGTACGAAGTACAAATGACTTATGGGTGCAATCGTCGTGAGGTTGTGGATGTCGACTGGTACGTGAAGAACATTCTTCACAGAATGACCACGTTCGCCAGTCATCTTGTCCAAAAACATCTGAAAGGACGGACTCCACGACTCCCTTCCGAAACAATATCTGAGCGCAAGGTAAGTGGTTCTCCAGTAATCGCTTTGAACATGGCAGCTTCGTGTACAACAAGATGGTGACGCTTTCGTCGCGGATAGCGTAGAGAGCACATGTGAATGAACATTTTATCGTACAATGTGGCTGCCATGCATACACATTCTCTTGGTGTTTCGGAAACATCTCTGCCCCTACGGTAAGGTCTTTTGTAGTTTTCATTTCCCTTTACAAATGTCACGTCCCCATTCATGAGCGGTGGCTGGCAGAGTACAAATTGCTAATTTGACGGTTGGTAGGCCCGCAGCTTCGGCCGTTTGCTGCAGCCAACTTCAACCGTCATCATGAAGCTCCTCATCATGTACTTGAAAAACTGCATGAATACAACAGCCGCACGGCGGTGACTCGCTTTAACAGCATCATTGCTTTGCAAGTAAGGTAGTGGAACGTGCAAAGACTGGCTTGCCTTTATACTACTTCCCCATGGCTCAGCTGCAAGCGGTATGCAACCGATGTGGATGAAGAAGCCTAACTCACGATTGCCGTGTGGACACTGCGGTAACCCCGTATGGATGGACAGCTAGTAATGTGATGCCAACCAACTGATTTTTCACCCAAAATGCATCCAAATGGCAGATATCAACGAGTGTCCATTCTGTTGCGAACAGCTTCAACCTCAGTCCCCTGGTAATTGCACGCTTCGAATCCTTATATTGGTCAGTTCCCTCTACTTCAGCCGTTGATCGCACTTTTCCAGTGTTTATGGGAAACAAGTCGCGCATACCGTCAACAACGGATGTCTAATTAGGCCGGCCCACTGACAGTGTACCACTTGCACACGGGCTGAAGAAATCGCGAATCAACATCACCTGGAACGATTATCCTGCTGATATAATTGGAGAAAGTAAGTTCCTTCATGTATGCGTACACAAATTCCTTGCAGATATCAGATGCGATGAATGACATGTTGATGAAGACTTCATCTGATACACGGTTCCGATCATCCGGAAGGACGTCCATAATACATGAAAACCGAGGGCTACATTCTGTGCTGGAAAACGCAGAGGATATTTGTAGATTTATCCACATTTATCAAATACAATCCAAGATTGTATCCCCACGTTTTCGTCCCCAGTGACTTCACTCGTCCATCTGTGTGCTTGGCATAACTCGTAAGGTAGGACAAATGGACGGGGCAGTTATAAGTGTCTAAGCATGTAGCACAGTTTGGCTGAACTCGTAAGGTAATGCAAATGGACGGTGCAGTTATAAGTGTCTAAGCGTGGAGCACGTTTTGTCATAATTTAAATCAACTGGATGGAGCAGCTATTGAAGTGAATAAGTGCGGCATAATTAGGCGTTCATAGTGGCTTAATTCAACGGACAGAGCAGCTCCCAATCCCAACGCAATACATGAATCGGAGTAACCAACGCGTGCAATAATGTCAACGTATATTATATAATTAACAACATATGCGTATGAGGCAAGGTTAACAGCAGTCTGCCAATCATGTTTCCAGGATTTTCGTTTTCGCCAACAGATCTGAAGGTTTGACCAGAACTGCCGTTCGTTTGATTCAGATATTGCATGAAAGTGCTTCTTAGCAAGAGACCAAAGGTTTTCGCGTGCATCATGCTGTTCTCAGGATCCACGAAATTTTTTGAACGAACGTTTAAGTATGTAGTATGCGTTCACACCAGCAGCTGCTCTGTCCATTTCTCCTGAGTTATGATCAACGCCTGAGTATGTAGTATGTGTTCACACTAGTAACTGCTCCAACGAGTAGACTTAGTCCATGCTCATCGCCCTACCATCGGACACACCTTCGGTCACATGGCTGCAACTCCGTATTCTAAACATGAAGTACAAACACGCTGCACAATATACCTTCCTGGGATAGTGTACTCGCCCAACGCTGAAATGTCACTAACATCAGGCCACATAAATGAATCGTGGTCTGACGGCCGTAAAGCTTTTGGGATGGCGCACCGGGATCTTAAAGTGGGCATATGGACGGGTGTCTGCGATGATGGGGCTGTCGTAGCAACTGCAGCGTGCTCATCATCTGAATTTGATGTTATGGATTCTGTTGTTCATCTTCCTGAAATCGAGTTGGGTCACTAGGTGTGCAATCGACCATCAACGGAAAGGTGAACCCTGTAAGCGACAGTATTCCGTTCGAAAATATTCCATGTTTGGAAGTACCCGGTTCACGCTAGGGGAAGCATTCACAATTTTGTTACATTGGGCGTTCAAAAACAGCATAATAATCACAGCGTACATGATGGTCTGCCCAGGGAATAGACGAAATACAGTCAACGAACGGCAACTCATGTGACACCATCAGGAGATTATTCGGCGGAAACAAAATCCTGGAAACGTGATTGGCAAACTGCTGTTCACCTTGCGTCATACGAGAATTTTCTGGATTATATAGTATGCGTCGCCGTTATTAAACGCGTTTGTTATTCCGATTCATATGCCTTGCGCTGACATTGGTAGCTGCTCCGTCCAGTTGACTTAAGCCATGATCAACGTTGATTAAAAGAGCACGAGAGAAATCAGAATCAACGTGCATTCAGACCGTTGAGAATACGTTATGATTATCTCCTTCAGTTTTGGCCAAAGTTAAGATAACATGCTGGCAGCCGTTAGTGAATTCTGCAGCCGGCGAAAACATAGATCAATGGTCATCAGAATCATAGGCGTCAATGATACGAAGATAGATGAGTTGTAGCTGGATTAGCAGAAGTGGGAATCATTGCTTTTGTCGGATAAATGACCAGCATCAAAGTTGGCCATTATCTGTCAGATGAATGAGCATTGACTCACGTACACATGGCAAACTATATTCAATCATAGTCAATAATTGATAAACAAAATGATACGCACGTTGTTAATGATAGAATGGAACGCGTTACCCATGTTTACATCATACCGTAGGTAGAAACAACCGGGTGATAACGTAGACCGTTCTTCACCAGAAATGCTATAACGGAACCAAGCTGAACATATAATTCAGATGAATAGCTAACTAACTAACTAACTAACCAGCAAACATGGCGGCATACCTTTCAATAGGAATTACCGTGATATTTTGTGTACAATGCAATGCAAACGCAAAGTGGTCGAAAATTACAAATTCAACTACATCTCCAAAGCCACGTGAAATTGAGCGTTTCTACAAAGTGGGATTATGTATTCCACCATGAAAATTCCGACGGAAGCATTTTAAAAACGTAAAATCGATTACGAAAACCAACACGATGCCTTTATCGAAAAAAGTGGCGACATATTTTTTTCAACAAAAGTGCGAATATGGACAATTTTGAGGTATAATTGGTTTTTCTCATTGCAACACAACTATTATACTCGATGATATATATATTTATCCCTTAATATGCGTTTCAATATTTCACGAAAATTTTGAAGTCTCTTCTCGCGCCCATGTGACCTCTTACAATTCGTTTCCGTTTCGAAACGCCATACCGGCGAATTACCGTTATAAGTGTCGTAGTCCTTCCAGCTGGGAGTGTTCTTCAATGTTATTCTTTCAGCAGGCCACCCCGTCTCCATTCCAGCGTACACTCGGATTTCCTGGAAAAGTTAACAACAGTGGTACCAACGAATGGTAAAGATGGCGAGCTTGACAAATAAAACACGACTTACTAATCCAGGTTTGGTGCATTGTCCTACGTTGAAGTAGGTTTATAGGCGTTCCGCACGTTTGTAGTTTTAGAAAAAGCTTAGTACTCACGTTTCAACAGCAGTCCCATTGTCGGAATTATAATCACGCTTTCCCGCTTAATTACGTCCAAATTTAAATGGAAGCATGTGTTTCCACGTCTATGATATCGATTTTCATTATATGCTACCTTCTATTGCCCGAACTAACGTAGAATGCCACTTTGCTTTATGTTTCCATTAATCCCTATGCCACTGAACTGCCGCACATTCCTTACTTACGTTTTCGGAAGATTGAAACGAAAAAATGTTCAGGAAACAGAATCCTGATTTTAGGAACTGAGGCATGTCACAAAATTTCAACAACTTCAGTGGCTAGAAAATATTTTTTACCAAATGATAACAGAAATATTCACGGTTTACCGATTACACGCAGCCGTGAAATGCGTATAACCTGTTTACCACACTGTTCAAGAACTGTACTTATTCTAGTGGGAGACACCGGTATGATCTTTGGCAGAAAACGGTTTTAAAACGGCAGTAGTTCGAAGAATATGTAGTAAAGTATGACGCGTTTGTTCGTGATTAGTGGATCAAGAAAAGTTGTTGATGGATAACATATCAAACAAAGAAGTGGCACATCGAGCGGAATTCGGAATAAAACGTGAGTAGTATTTGTGTGCATCCAGAACAGAACGTAGTTCATGGATGTTAGTGGGTGACGGCGCGTTCTATAATTGGGCTAGACGTTGTAAATCCGGCTTGAAATCATTGCCATCAACAACGTAGCCAAAGCATGAGAAAGAAAAAACCGAAAAATTACACTTCTTCGGGTTACTGATCACGCTAACGTCAAAACATTGTTTCTACAGGGAAAAAAGACGATAATCATGGGTTGGCTTATCAGGATCATAAACAATAACGTCATCCTGATAACGTTCAAACCAAAAAGTTTGAAAATTGTATCGATACAGTCCGAATGGTGTAGTAATCACAACCAAATTGTTTGATGCTCCATCGAGTGGTATTTTGTAGATAAGCATCTTTTAAATCGAATTTTGGAACCACCGTAGAACCACACAAACGATACATTACATCCTCTGGTTCATCTGTTGTGCAGACACGTTGTAGTAGACGTATTCAACGTTAACCTGTAGTCACCATAAGTTCTCCGTACTATTCCACCAGACTTCAATAGCATAACTATTGGAGTCGCCTAGTTTGACGAGTCAGCAGCGTTTTTACCCCCTTACCACACACGGATTGCAATTCTTTGCACATAGGTTCTCGTAAATCAAATGGAATGATTCGTCTCTTAAGAAAGACTGGGTGCCCCGAAGCTTCCAGCTTTCCCTTTGGCATTCGTATTTCCACTTTGGCCCTAAAACGGTCCAGTATACGCTGTTTACTATCAACATCGTTCACTGACGTCAGCGAAGACATGTTAGAATGTAGCAGTCGTAAAACTGTAAGTCCAAGAATAGGACCTGAACCTGAAACCAAAAATTGACGATCACTAGGACTAGCATCAGGCACCTTCACTGATACGGTGCAGCAGCCTACAAGAGGCAATGAATGACAAGTAATGTCACGATTGTTAACTTGTGTGAGCTGCACAACGTCATCAGGATAAAATACAGCTAGATCTGAATGTGAACATATTGATTCAACACTACCGGTGTTAACAACAAAATTGTGACTTTCGCCAGGAACAGACTAGTGTTTCAACACATGAGAAGTGTGTTGGGGTAAAACAGACACAGAAGAAGTAGAAATATCATCAGTTAATGATTGTACGTTCGAATTAGAATTTGCAGTCAAGTGACAAACTTCTTGAC
Organism: Paragonimus skrjabini miyazakii; assembly: GCA_014338405.1. NCBI lineage: Eukaryota > Metazoa > Platyhelminthes > Trematoda > Plagiorchiida > Troglotrematidae > Paragonimus > Paragonimus skrjabini miyazakii. The sequence continues at coordinate 68,125 of JTDE01003335.1, read as the reverse complement.
TTACAAACCGACTGGATATGACACACTTTGCCTGTCTTTGTGGATGCGAATACCGGGAATTATTGCGCCCACAAGATGCACATCTCCCAAATTGTTGTAGAATTGAGTTCACATTACTTCCTTTAGAAAACTGAATGAATGATCTTGCCGCACGGAAGTCAGTACGCGGTTTGAATGTGTTATCTTGTTTCGGCTCTCGATTGTCGTCTTCAGAACAGTTGCGCATAACAACCTTAGTAGTCTTCGTAACTTCGCTTACATCCTCATACTATCCATACACTTCACAAATACTCTGAAACATTTGACCATGATGCAAGAGAAGTCTTTTCTGTAATTCTGGCGAGCTAATACTAGCCATCAACCGATCACGCGGCTGATCCACCAACTGGATGCAGTACTCACACTTGGCTGCTTGTGGTTGTAATTGTGGGACGGAATCACGAATCGATTGAAATTCTGACCATATTAGCAAGCTGAACTTGGCTCTTCCAACTGCTACAAAATTCACCTGTTTGAAGTGTTGGAGGAGTACCTTCTTTAGCGTGGGATAGATACAATTGGTTGGTGACTCTGAGAAAACCAAGTTTTTGACAAGGGCATAAGCTTCCAAGCCGATGAAATGTGGAAAAAAGCAACTTTTTTCTTGTCCAAATCAGATTTGGGAAGCACCAAATGCCAAACCTCTCCAAATAATCTCCCACTCCTCGAACGTTTGAATTAGTGGATAATCAATTCATTTCAACCGTCATCGTAAATAGTGCGAAAGCGTGACGCAAAATATTTTAATTAGAATTGAGCTATAAAGAAAGACAATCGAACGCATAAGAATAGCAAAACACAATTAGGCACAACAACACAGAACATATATTGTCGAGTCGTACGTATCAGTTAATTGCACAGAACATTGGGATAGTAAAACAACCGCATAAAGGAAGGAGACAATGTATGTCAGTCATGTTCATAACATACTCCCTTCCACTTCCTTTCAGGTCGTCGAACAGGTGAGTGTACCAGGCCAAGGAAGATGGTCAACCGGAGTCCGCGGTCAGCGGACAGTGAAAGTGAGACGACTTCTGATTAGTGGTTTGTCTGCGGACCGTGGGACCCCCTGCATTTATGGACAAGTACAAAACGTGGATTGAATTTATCGGTATCTATGTTGTTGTTTATACACGTTTCCTCTTGACTTGTGACCTCTTTCGCTTGCAAGACGGACCCTGTATGTCTCGATTTACAAACGTTGGACATAATGTGTGCTGTTCTAGTGACTGATTTTTGTGGATATTACACAACTGTGATGGAGTGCAGTACACAAATGCCAGTCGTGATCAGTGATTTCTCCAGTCATCGTGAATGAAAACAATTTTCACCAAGTGTTCCACTTTCTTACCTTGTTATCCGGTGCGAAAATCTAAATCACTAAAATATTTGTTGCTGACGGATATCTGTTTGCTTTAGTTGACCGTAAATTCAAATCGGCCTCAACATATGTTGTTTTTGAAATTCGGTTTGAGTCCTTTTGATTTGGTCGTTTGCATGTGATAGTGGTTGTCTGTTAATATACGGGTGCAGAAATAATGTATATATGATAATTCAGGAATTATCTATTATATCAGTAAATTATGGCATTGTTTCGTTTGTATGACATGGATTCTATTGCAACTTTCGAAGCGACTCTTGGTAATCGTGAAGTTCATACTCTGTTACCGTTCCAGGATAGCCTGCAAATGCATATGTAGGATGTCGTCAGACGTGAGTCGAAAAAAGTTTTGAAACACGATAAAGTAAAATGGCAGGAAACCCTGAGAACCATCCAGGTTTACTGTCGCTGTAAGAAGTACAAGAGACGTAAGAGTGAATGCAGAGGTTGGCGAGTTGTTTAATAGGTTAATTTTTTCATTTTTAACAATTTATTTTTCGCGACACTTGTTATGAATTACGATCCCATGTGGTCCGAAGATATGCCTGCCTGGTTGTAAGCTCTCTCCAGTCAGAGCACCCATCCCGTTATTCGCCTGGTATATGAATCGATCTTACAAATCGAAGACTTACTGTCATTGAATCGTTCGCCAACGATTCAAGTTCATAACGAGTTACGCGTAATCTGTTGATCCAAATATGCCTATCTCAATATCCAACGGAAAGGAGGATAATCTATCTTCGAAACGGTTAATGAGAAGGCGCTTGTAAAAACTGGATTTAATACAGTACTAACTGAATCAATATACATGAAAACTAAATATCTCACCTCGAATGTGAAATATCCTCAGAAATTGAATAAAGAATGTGCCTGTAGAACAAATCTGACAACTAGGCACCGCTCAGTAATGGACGACGATAAAACGGAATTGAGTTAACTCAAACAAATGGTAATCGGTTGGGTTGGAGCAAAATGACTGTTCACGTATCGAGAAATGATAAGAATTATAAGCTATCCAATACAGAATAGGGAAGAATGTCCTATTTTGATATTTGAAAATGCACAAGGCTCCGATTGAATGGGAGTAAGGGAAACGGTTACAGTAGCCGGCGTAAGAAGGAAAATGGTCGATGCTGTTTATTCTTAAGGAAAATTAAGGAAGGATAG
>JTDE01003335.1:2708-62891 GCA_014338405.1 Paragonimus skrjabini miyazakii | reverse complement strand
CTGCTCTTTCTCCTATACATTAATGATTCGACCGACAACTTGGTCTCTCCATGTTACCTGTATGTAGATGACTTAAAGCTGGTGGGAAGTGCGTCACACTCGGACGCCCTCCAGAAGAAAATTCTGTAGATCGGCGAATGGACACTAAGGTGAAATTTACCTCCGAATGTCCTCAAAAGCCATATTCTTGCTAATGCTCCTCAGTCGACCCCCAGACATATAAGGGATGCACGTGGACAGACAGTCAAACTAGCTACTAAAAGCAAACGGCAAACTTGGGTACCCAGTTCACTAGCACGATTAATCCATCTGTTCAATGAGTCACAGCTGCGACAAACGCACGGTGGGCATTAAATCAACTAAAGTCCGCAGTCGCTAACCTATATTCAGTAGTGTTCACTCCACTGTACTCGGCCACAGTTCGACACCATTTGGTCATCGTATCTCGAAAAGGATATAGCTGTCGTTGAAATAAGTACAAAAGCTCGTCACACGCATGGTATGGGGTGTGAATGGTCTAAATTACCAAGACCGACTTAGCTCGCTAAACTTATTCTCGCTCGAATGCAAGCGGATAAGATGGGACCTTGCTGAAGTGTACAAAATTACCCACCACACTGTCACAAGTCTCCTAGCACGTTTGTTCGTGATACGTCAAGGCAGAGGTTTGAGTGATCATAGGTTCATAGCCAAGGAAACGATTGACTGTCCTATTTAACTTTTTCATTAACTGGGTAAACAACTCGTGAAACTGATTTCCTGTAAACAGCGTAGATATATTCAAAGGTGAGTTAGACAAACGTTGGAGTAACCTTTTTCTTACTGTGTACTGATCGAAGTATGAGTTGTTTTTGCCGTTAAACGCAACCAGGATTTGTTATCTCTTTTCTTTTATCACTACCATTGAACCAATAGCAAACGTATTCGAATCGACAGAAAACGTAAGCTAGTCAATCTCCGGATCACATCATTCAGGCGTCAGGAAGTCAACAAGCGCAGGCCTTCGTCAAGCCCTGGATTTGAAATTTGAGACACTGATCAAAAACAGCGGTGTCGCGCCAGTTTGTCTATTATTAATTTTCAAGCAAAGTAACGCCTGCGTGATATGAAACGTAAACTGAATTGACCGGAGAACATGAGATGCCAGCCTCGCGCCAGTTTATCGATTACTGAATTACTGACCTGAACAGTCATTGTGTTGCTCTGATTCCATATTGTTGTCACTATCAGCCAAGGTCGTTTTTGCGCGATAAATCAAACATTGTTTCCTAAGCACACCGGTGTATGATTACTGCTAGGTAATTTTGCTGTAAACAATAAATAATTTTCAAAGTGGCTGCTCTATAATCTATCTTTTGATAGGTCAAAGTGATTTGCAGACCACGGCCTGCAAATATGTATAAGCTTATATATTGTGATGGTTCCAGGAATACAGAAATGAAGTAGTTGAATTAGCTCAGCTACAGAGCTAGTTTCGACACAATTGTAATAACAATCGAACTAGGCAAAGCAAGTAATCTATCTCTGGAACGCAATTGTACAACTTATTGTCAGCAATGTAATAAAACACCACCCTAGTAGCACGACCGTTTCCTGAGTGTTCTCTGAGCGTTCCCTGAGTGCTCTCTGAGAGCTCTAAGGAGACACTTTGGGAACACTCCGGAGACGGTCGAAAAAAAATTGTAGTAGATCAAAACAGTATGTGGAACCCAGGTGTGAATATGAGGTCAAAATATAATGAAAAGGAAAACAAATAACTCACAATAGTCCGTAGAGGTACGTTGGTTTAGTGTTCCACTACACCAAATGAAAATTTCCACTAATGCTATCTGACGTGCCTCTCAAGTAATCTCGATGCCACGGCCAAGATTATTCCAACGGCAGATAAATAAATTTGTCGAACTAAATGGTTAATTCCGCCGAATTCTAACTCTTCCAAAGACTTGTACGCCAAGGACCGTAAACGCAGACAGAACGCAGAACTCGCGAACTCGGAAGTGTAATTTTTTGGAAATTATTGATTACTCGGTGGATCGATTAACCTCGTTCACATCATGTGTACATGTGAGGTTGAAGAAGATGAAAAGGCATGAACAACAATAAAAATTATGACGTAGAAAATAGTGTATAAAATGCTACAAATTGTGCGCAACCTTATAAATCGTATTAATACGATTTAATGAAAGGCCGACTATATTTCGCGTGCCTAAAATATCCAACCACGATTATTGCCGTCGTCTTCCTTAAACGAACGAGCAACGGAATTCCGAAAATCTTGCAATTCTTCAAAATCCATAATGATCAAAAAATGTTTATGTTGAGAAAAACAGACTGGGTGCATTGAGCAATTGGTTCATTGTATTGTTCATTGTTCATTGATAGAAGGCAGGAGTCGCTGACTGTTTTAGTCCCTTTTCTGAGTGTCTCGACACCGGAGTAAACAGGGTTAACTATCCTCTTTCTTCCAGCGCGCCATCGTATGCTCATCTCGGAGCTTCTTGAAGCGCACTTCACTGGGTGCTAGCACCACCCGCGCTGGTAGCGCATTCCAACTATTGACGGCCCGCCGTTACGGTCGAAATACAGCATGAAGTCGTCCCGATCGTTGTTTGAGAATCGTTAGTGGATGACCCCGGAATCTGTGCTCATTTCGGAGTGGGAAGTCTGCTCTGAGCTTTTCACCCATGTCGCCTCGCAAAATGCGGCGTATCACAATCAGGTCACCGCGAAGCCGCCGGTAACTCTGAGGGTACATTTTCAGATGCTCTAACCGCCGGTTAAGATTGTAATTAACATCCTGTTCGTCCATATTTGCAAAATGTTCTTTTATTTTCCATGTCTCCTCACCTGCAAATAAACAAGTTTTCAGCACGCATTAAGAGTGGAATATCTCAGATAATAAGCAAGATACAATAATAACTCAGTTCGACAATCTGGTAGAGAACTCACCGATGTTTCATTACTGCACTAATGAGAAATAGGTTCAGTGACAATCACCACATATATATATATATACGCTTATATACATATGTTACTATTTAGAGTCATATGAACTAATTACCTCCTGGTCAGTGATCGTTGACTCGCCAGGGCCATGGCCAGTAAGTCTCACATCAGGACAACTGATATCAGTTGTCTTGAAATTGCTAGGAAGAATTATTAAGGATAGGATTGTGGGGTGCCTTACTGAGAATAGGCTTATGTCCGAAGACCAACATGGATTTGTGGGGCATATGCCTCGCGCTAATATGCATCTTAAACTTCAATAAACAGAGTGTTGGCAAATCTTTTCGCTGGCCAACTGCCTGTCTGGCCAAACCGGATTCGGACCGATTCTAGTATTTGGTGCAGGCCAAGTCCGGTTTGACTGGTGGCCAGACACGGTCCGACCCCAGGCCAACTCCGTTTTGTTAGCTGGGATAGCTCTTGTCCCACCAACCTGATTTGCTTCCTCGAAGAGATCACGGAGAGGTTGGATAATGGAAAAGAAGTTGAGTCTTGTTACTTGGACGTCCGGAAGGCATTCAATCCAGTTGACGGCAGATTGTTAATTTTCGAGCTAGATACCTTTAATCTTCCTCAAAGACTACTGGGATGGATACAGGACTTCTTGAAGAGTCGCAATTCCCATGTAGATGTAGCAGGTAAGAGGTCAACAGAAGGTGCTGTGGTTAGTGGGGTGCCTCACAGATCATTGCTCGGACTACTACTGATTTTAATGTTCATCATTGATCTCTCTAAAAACCTAAAGTGTCCCTTCAGTTCAGTTCATTTCCTTTCACAGGACGTGGCGGCTAGCAGCCTGGTAGTCCAGTTTTTTGCGCTGGTAGGCAACAGTTTCCCACGCTTTGATTGTGAGAATCCCTTATAAGGCTTTGTCTGCCTGATAATCAGGCTTCGTTTGCCGTATCTTTGCTGACAATGCGGAAATTGTAAGAAATGTTGACCTTTCGCGCATGCAGGAGGACTTAAATACTGTTCAGAGGTGGTCAAGTGAATAGTAGCTACCCTTGGATATAGACAAATGTAATCGGCTGCTTGCTAAGAGATAGACAAGGTTGATTTGGTGTTTTGGCAAGGTGGAAGAGGAGAGGGAGCTGAGGACAGTAGAAACAACCAAGGACTTGGGAGTGCTCGTACTGGGGAACTTCAAAGTTTCCAAACAGTGTTTAGAGGCAGCTCTAAAAGAAAATACAGCGCTGTATATGTTGAGAAGAACCTTCGAATCAAGGATACCGGAGGTGTTGTTGCCCATATATAAAGCTTAGTTGAGGCCACATCTGGAATACTATGTGTAGACTTGAAGCCTGCATATGGTAAAAAGCACCAAGGTACGTGAGAAGGTTCAGAGGGAATACAGGCTAACTCGTATGAAGATCTATTGGGAAAACTTTATCTGTTTTCTGTTGCGCGAAGGAGGGTTAGAGGAGATTCGACATAAACCTTCAAGATTCTTAAAAGAATAACCAGAGGTGAGGCGGAATCTCTCTCCGGTCTGCATACAAACTTACATCTCTGAGGCCACAGTCTCAAGTTGGAGATGAAAAGGGTTGCTACATCGATTAGGAAGAATTTCTTTGTATGTTGAGTAACCAACCGTTGAAACACGCTTTCATAGAGTGTAGTACCCTCTGATGATTTTACAGAGTTTGAAAGTAAGCTTTATGAGTACTGACCATCTTTCTTTCCGGACCTGTTGTGAGAGTTTCGACTGGGTGAGTTTCGTAGCACTTTTCTTTTCACAGATTTAAGTTAGTCAACTTCTCATCTTTATTAGCCATGACTGTAATCTTTTTTTAAACTAATTCATTGATTTTATATATTTATTTATTTGCCTGGTTAGTCTTAGTCCCCAAAGGTATAGGTTCTAGGAAACAAACCCACATTGGCCTTACATTAAAATCTTGTTCCACGTCATTTCATTGGGAGGATAAACTTGTGTGTATCGGTGGTGGCTGTAAACTTGTTTCGTTCTAATGGCACTTATAGCTTGAACTACTCAGGGTTTTTCTGGCAACCCTTATGATAACTTATGTGAGTGAAGAGTCTCTTCTCAGTATTGTCGCAGCACTGGATGTCCTCAAAAGTTCACTGGTGCAAGAAACTGGACAAGTTATGGTTGAAGTCATTTAGTCCTGGAAACTGAACTGAAATGAACAGAACTGAACGTTTTTTGTGGGTTATGTTGGACATAATCATTTGTTCAAGAAGTATGGTGCAAGCTTAAATTACATGATCCATTATAAGGTTCACCGGGCGTTAAATCCGACAACTCAGAAAATACTTGAATTTTACTGGACGGTTAAAAGTAAAGTATTACTTTATGCGTTCTACTCTTTACAACGAACTCCAATAAACCCTTCAGCAAAACAGTATGTATAGGAAAATCAAAAATTATGTCATGATTCTTAAATCTGGACTGAACCACAGCTGGATAAAATGGAATACATTGTACAATTTGAGTGAAGTAAAAACATTTGTTAAGCTGTTGTATTCTTTATACAGGCATTCTAATTTTATTGTAAAATAAACGACCTCATGCGTTTAGAACAATTAACCAAGCTGACAGACTATGACCATGTGTTAACAGGAACGTGATGGTAGTCAGTTGGTTGTATATACCCAACGTCAAGGTGTATGAGCGTGGTAAAATCAGTGGAGCACCTCTGATCATTTATGCACCTACCGACATAAAGCGAATTAACATGGGCTACATAAGTTTAGTAGTTCATTTAAACACCTCGAGCCATGCACTGTTCTCTGTGATGCACGAGTGCGGCTTGTTCTTACCATGGCGTACGTTTTCAAAACAAAGACGAGATTTCCTTGATAATCATGTCTACGGTCTGTGGCAGCAGTGTGCTTCTAAGGGTCTGCTCTAAATAGAGCAGTGAGCAAAGCAGTCGTTCATTTTCAATATTCCCGAATGACACGCATGATCTTTAAACAAACTTAGTGGAATCCCAAGGAATCATATTGTGGATCGCACAAGTTAACCTTGTGACCTTACGGGCCACCAACGAGGCCCATACGGCCATGAGGAAAAAAGCGTTCAGCGCAAAAATACGTCAAGTAAAACAATGTATAGATAAATAAACTTCAGTCACAATGCTTTGTGCTAAGTATTTTATATCAATTGGTGAGCTCCGTTTCATTCCAGTTCTAGCTGTATTCGAATGTTAAGTTGGTTAAGTAACTTGAAAGTTGAATGATGAATGGCGTAATTCGCAGACGTGGAAAAACTGGGTTGGGGCTGATAGTAACTGAAGACTACAGGTCGCCACTCAGAAAGCATCTTTAGCCCGCAAAATGCCCACTAGGAGCTAATACGGTTGTGTCAATAAGGTGCAAGCCAACTGATCTTCTCTTGGTAGGCGTAATGCAGGGGATGAGGCCGTTGGCTGCAATACACGGTCGTAATTTGTAAACAGTAACGTTCAGAGGACTGGTGAGGTCTAGTATAAGTCTACGGGCTTAAATTGGCGTGTATTGAACACAACAGCCTACTGAATTAATAATATTGTCTAACTTGGATGTATGCATCTTTTTAAAGACAGGTATTTTGATTCCGTAATGACAGACTTTTTCAAGAGATTACGGAGTAAGCTTTATTTGTTCTGCGTACACTTTTCGTTGGTGATAGTTTTCCCATAGTTTGCTGAGAAGAGGTGTCAATGTAACAAATGATGATTCATTGTTAACCGTCCCAGCAATACGCGCGATTTTTACGTGAGCGTATTTGGCTTTCTATGAACCCTACTACGGACCATGTGATTTGGGTCCTCGTCGTGGACGAATATATGGACCATATTGTGTCATATATGACCACCGCGATAACCAGTTCCATCTCACTCTAGACATCACGCTCTGCCCACAATTTTTTCCAGCTCACGCTCCCGGCCATGCGTTTACTGAAGGATAGGTGAGCCTTCTGAAACGTATTTATTTTTGAAAAAGACAGTGCCGTATGCCAGATGTGTAATTGTTGACGTGGTCGGTTCACAACAACCGTACTAACTGGGCGTGGACTTCACAAACCTTTGCTTTCACAATTCATTGCCGCTTGTTTTAAGAGATTTTTCCAGCACAGGGCTTCCCTAACCAGATTAAAACCTTTTACTTCATCTCTCACGGGACATTCAGTATTCTGTACTCCTAATTCCGAGACAGAAGAGGTAGTAAGTGCTCAGTATGCATCTACCTCTAGTAACGCTGCTGAGACAAAATCGTGCACCACGACTTTCAGTTCCAGTCGTTATTCGAATTCATCTTCTAGTTCCTTTTCGGTCAACATACGCGTCCAACTACCTCTGCTACGCACTGATAAGCACCAAGACCTGGCAAGATAATTCCACTTATTCTAAAAGAATGAACAGGTGAATTGACGGTACCGCTTGCTCGTTTGTTCCAACATGTATACACGCCAACCTCTTGAAAGTATGGCATCATCATTCTCATCTAAAAGAAGTAAGAGAACAAACGTCAATCGATTCAGACCGATTGATATGACAGGGATCATCTCAGAAAACAAAGGAGAGTGTTCTGGATCGTTTTGTAAGGAGTCATCTAAGTATTGATAAACTTGGCAATGGGATAGCACAGCTTCAAAAATGGTCACTCGCCCACGATTAACCAGCTAGTTGAAAATGATTAATGGACGAAAGCTGCCGAAGAACATCTCACAGTAGACGCTATATTCCCACATTTCTGATAAAGCCGGTTACGTTGTTTTATTTGCTGAATTGAATAATTTAGTCCTATGCGGTGGGGTAACTTATAGCTCGGACAAAACCTGTCAGTAACAAGCTCTGTAGACAACTCAATACTCCAACTAGAGCACCAAAATGCTCCACATTCAGTCAAGTAGTCTCGACCATTAAGCTGTTAAGAACTCTATTACTTTTGTAGACACTGATTATCTGACTCTCTGACGCTTTCTACGCGGTGCCAAAAATGCTGAAGACTTCCAAACAGACTTAGATGCCTTGCATCTGAAGTCCGTGCAAAATTGGCTGTCATTCGACTCGTCTAACATAAAGGCTATGTGCATTTGCTGCCACGGCGCTGGGATATCTACGGTGTTACTTTGGCTGTTGTTCATCAGGACCGTGATCTGGATGCTGTAATAATATCGGAACTCTACCACAGTGCTAAAGTTATGTTGGCAAAAACAAATAGCCAATATCAGGCTGGTAATGCTAAGTACGGTTTTCGGGATATCCCCCAAACGACACTTACTAGCAAAGCTATAGCACACTGTTAAACCCACTATTTAAATCCAACATTCAGGCATGCACATTCTAGTAGAAAAAACCATAATCGATCTAGATGTAGTACAAAATAAGGCCCCCAAAAGGGTTGATGTTCTATCTTCCTCGTCATATAGAGATCAATTCTTAAAGAGAGAATTATTTCCGGTAGCCAGTAGGCGTTTTGCAGATGAACTTATATTTACTCACAAAAAATACTTCTTGGATCGATACGGTGAATTTCAATAGCCACAAGCGCAAGGTTTCCACATCAGGTAGCCGTCTTTTACGCAGATTGCAGAGTTTTGTCGTTTGAGTCTGTCTAATGATAAATGCCTTACCAACAAGACGAAGCTACATGGTCGGATTCTCTCAAGATAGTCATTGGCAGTCGGGCACTTGTATCTCCGTATCCCTTCATAATAATCATTTTCCCTTCTTTCCTTTTTCTTCCCCTTTTCTTTCACGTCTTCCTTTCCTCGTCGTATAGTCTTTCCTCTCGTTGTTTTGACGTCATACAGCAAAACAGTGCGAGCCCTTAGTTGTTGGATGGCTGCTAGCTGCTTCAGTACTCAACACACCCTCTCCGTTTCAACAGTTCACGTAATCGGAACCGTTGAACTACAAGCGAATTGACCTACGGAAATCGAACCTGCTGTGGAAGTACAAACCCTGTGCCACCAAGTTATTTTGAACTACCTTGAGACAAGAATATCACAAAAGTATTATATACTCCACTCCGTGGGAAAACTATGAACAAGTGGTTCATGGGATTTACCTACTCCTTACTTGTTTATTTCAAAAGAACAAACTTATCCAGCATTTTTGTCAAGCTTAATTTCAGTAATCTAAAGTTGAAGGGTGTACTCGTCATTATCGTCAACATAGCAGCCATGAACTCGATCATAAGGTACTGTGGCTCAAGCTGCCGCTCACCTCAATAGTTACGTGGAATATTCTAGTAGAATATGTTACTAATAAGACTGAGAATTAATAAAAGAAGACTAAAGGGAAGTATTGGAAATGGTATAACTGCAGACACGCCATTGACTAGGACATATTGTCATCTCAAATAGCGTTTCTAACTAGCAATTTGAGTGAGCTTGTGGATCCCACCCAGGCAGGCGACACCTACTCACAATGCTCAGTGGAGTAGTCAGGGTCTTCATATTTCGTGACCACGTTGTTACTTGACGACCACGCGGTGTCATCAGGTAGAGCTAAACGCTTTCTCAACCTCTAGGCACTCCACATCTACTTCCCCCTCTTATCTAACGATCGGTGATTTTCTAGTGTTTCTTTTGCCCACGAACGACAGCATCGACAAACCAAAATGGATCTCTTCCCACTGAGATATATCTGGAAAATTATGTCCCTAGGTTTGTTGTGCTTTTGATGAATTTACTGGCTACACGCGTTGCATTCAGCTACAGTTCAGTTTTGTGTATTTTTTCCTGAAGCCACGAAGTACTCGTTTAACAGCCGTGCGTAAATTTCGTGTTTTGAGGATGATTCTTAAAGGTTTTTTAAATAATGTAGCTGGGATGCGATAAGTAATTGTTGAAAGTCTTGATCAGTATACATGGTCATTGGATAAAATCTTAGAAAACTCGGGGGACTGTACTATGGATCGTATGATTCAGGCCTACGCCATTTACGAAACTTGCGTGTAATTTTAATGCTTTACGCAATTATTGTTTACAAACAATGCTAAATAACGTACGTTGGGTTAGCCGAAAATGTTATCGTGTTTGGCGTGATCTAGACTGCGAACTGACGACAAAAATTCGGGAAATCTGAAAAAGAACTACTATATTGGTTTATGCACATTCACAATAATCGTGCAGAACTCACTAGGTGCATTCTTACGGTGAGTTAAGCGCATGTGATACTTCCTGATAACCCTAGGCGTATATCGCTATCTATCGACTCAGCAGTGTCTACAGTTAAATATATCACATAATGTTTAATAAAACATATAAGAGTCCTTGTAGAATATGACCCTAATTCTTCTTTGGACTGTGTGCAGGTTTGCGAACCAATGAGCACCTCATGCTGCTTGTGTATGGATCATAAAAAGCAAGACACCAGCAAGTAAACAACAAAATTTCAGAGACCAGGTATGTGATAGTAGGTTCCGAACGAGTTCCTCCGATTAAACCTTGAATTTGCACTAACACATATGGTTAGACTATGTACTAAAGATGCCAGCTCGTCATCTGCCACATTCAACAGTATTTGTCGTTGCCATATCCGATTGGCGTAAGTTTCGAAGTGGGCGATGATGACTGACATGCAAAAAAGATACCATTTACTGAGGTATTAACCATCGTAGGTTAGGTTACCCTTTTGAATCCCCATATCACAAAAAATCAGTGGATAAACACTTTAGATCAGGTGGTGATCAATTGGGCTTAATGACTCAGCACTTTTTGGTTGAGTTGTCTACGAAGTGAGTGTACTTGATAGCACTAATCACTGAAAGCCGTGGGGAATATGTCATCCTACTGACGTCTTACTTTCGTCTACAGATCGGTTGTATGTTTGTGAGTTATAAAAATTACATATATATGTGTGTATATATCTAAATTAAAAAATTAAAAAACTTATAAGAACAGAAAACATTATAAAAAACTATGAAGTCACGCCGATACTATCTAACTCCCGCTTTGTATTCTTTTGCAACTAGCTAAATAATTTGACTTGGTCCTTAGTGCACAGTGCCTGAAGTAGAAAAATCAAAGAGATTGTTTGGTCAAAGTTGAATTTTGTCGACCTTCAAAAATACATCATCTCTGAATGATGCTAACTTCAGCTTCCTTCCACCACATCTTGTTACCTTCATACAATCTGTCAAATAAGCTATCATCGAACAGAAAACTTGTCCTTATTGAACAAGTAGTTGACAAGCTTGAGATTTTTATTAACGGGAATTAGAAAAGTTCTATTTAAGCGATATCAAAGTTATTTGTGTTGCTCCCCCTCATTTTGCCTTGATCATGAAGAAACGACTTCTGTATATTCGGTTGTAAGTCTTTTAACATCCTTTATATTCAACAGGAAGACAAAGTAAAACAGCCGTTTTAGCTAATTGTTCGAATTTACCAACCAAAAAACTAGCAAATAATGAATAAAAATAGGCTTGAAACACGTCAATTGCAAGTGTGCTAATATTTTTTGCATCAAAAGTGCATACACCCGAAAGAAACCAGAAAAATTATTGGGATTTGATAGTGATGTTGATGTTGAGCATATATTGTGGAAATTGATTATATTTTGGAATTTGCCAAACACATTGCAATATGTATAGGTTTAGACAGAGAAAGTTGTCATATATATTTCGTCACCACAATCAGTTTTTAAAACACTGATACCTCACTGTTTGGAGGCGGTTTGTCAAGCCAGGTCAGTGGATCGCACCTCTTATACATGCACGTTTGATGAATAGATGATGATGGAACGACTAGCAAGTGTAAAATAGTTTTAAACACCACCGATTAAATCAACTCTTCTACAGTTTAAAAAATGATGACAAATAAATGGTCAGTTACAGTAGTGAACAAAGCAAAAATAAATAAAGTGAAAACCGCAAGTCCTGCTCAAATGACATACAGTAGTGCATCCCACTAGGAACTCACATCGACTCCGACTAGCCTGTGATAGGAAGTTACACACAGCTCTATTTGAAACCCAACTCGATTATGGTAGTTCTTGTGAAGCTGCTGACTGAAAAACCTTCCAAAAGTTGTTGTATCAGATCTAAAAACCTAGTGTGTTTCCACTTTATTGAATACTATTTACTTCTTCTCTTATTCTGTCGCAATTACCCTAGATATCTGCCACCACTCAACTACGTATCTTGTATGCCGTCAGGCAAGACAGATAGTCAGAAAGCCACGGAAAAATTAATTTATACGAAATGCTAACAGAGACAAAGGAAGACCAACACACATTTATCTGTATAATCTTTGGTGCTTTTGACGTTCATATCCACGGTGAATAGCTCTCATTTAAGTAGCCCTGGAGGCTTCTCACAATGGAGTCTCTAAGACAAACAGTCGACTATCGATTAGCATGGAAAAGATGAAAAGCTCCAAGGTATGAGAACAAAACTGAAAATTCCATATATCAGCCACTCGATTGAAAAACACATAAAGGGGATATAATTGTAAATGTCAAGGGAAAACTCATTTGGGAAATATTCAACGAATAATACCAAAATGATTGTGTGAATAGCGCAACAAAATAAAAACCACATCGAAAAAGTCCACGTTTCCTTACTGTATCAGGAAACGCATGTCTAAGTAATCGTGAGGGATAGGCCAAATATTTTAGGACAGGTGCAAGGAAGGCATCTGTCTACAGTGATACTGTGTTGTTGATATGGGTTACAAAAGATATACGAGTTATAATTACGTCATTAGTTTATTAAATTTTTCATGCATATAAATGTGCGCACTATATATTCTTATTTTGTAAGATAGCATAACGATCAATTTACGGTTTAAGTCAATAGTTAATTGACCACCGTATAGAAGCAGACAAGTATGCGAAAATATGCCAGCAAACCAGTGATGACAGTATACTCATCCGTTCACAATAATATGGAAAATGCGCCAACTAAACAAACTTATAATTAATTAACTCAGTCAAACCAAGGAGGTAACTTGGGGATTGTAAATGTTTAATATTAACGTCAGACGTTAGAAAATTGTGTGAGCATGACTATATAACTAAAGGCAGCATGTCTGCCGTGCGAAAAGTTACCCTCCCCTGGATCCACTTCCTTGCCAGGGTCCTACCCAAACCCTACTCGAACTAGGGCGCTGTGTTGTTTTTAACTAACTGAATAGCTATGAATGATACCGTTTTTGATGATAAATGATGTGCCTATTAATGGCTTTTTTCATTGGCACCCTATCTGTAACTAACAGTCATCCCGTTCAGGTAGATAAGAGTTTAAATAGAGAAAAAACTACTGATAGTTAGAAAATAAGTCGATGACGATTTTAACACAGGCCTGTACGACTTCGTTTGATCCTTGTGATGTTTAGCCGGGTATTCAAAGGGAAATCACTTCGTATACCACAATTATAAGTGTACGCGAAGATCACCAAGTAGTCATTTGTTCCCTAACGTTAGCTTCAATAGTGATGGCATTCTGATGTCTAGCCCACTGATTAAACCTGTATCGTTATGTATGGATCACTTGAAGGAATCCGTGAAATGTACAGCTGACCACAGAAAGCTATATACGAAATCCAAATATACAAGGGAGTCAACGATGTTGATTCGGTGAACAGTGGTCATAATCGTTCACCAACAAAGACCCAAAGACGCGCGAAAATCAAAGTTTCAAGCGCGAATAACAAATTTCAAAATAGAAGCAGCGGTGAAAAAATCATGGACTAGACTTGAGTGGAACCAGCGACAGAAACAGCTGGCCCAAACGCAGCAAGCACTCTGCCAGCTGAGCTACGAAACCACGCCAGAAGGTCGGAAGTTCCACATTTAGAGTCTAGTACCCACCCGTCTCACTGTCCACATGGAATCCACCAAATAATTTAGGGGATCGTCTGCCCCAGCAGGACTTCTCAAACGGTTCACCCTGAAATCCACCAACGCCACTGTTATGTATAGAAATTGTATTACTAATGAGTAGTTTGGTAGATTTGATTATTTAGGCGGGACCCAACAATGAATACTCAGGGCTTCAATTGCACTCGAACCAGAGACAGAAATAGCATGCTCAAACGCGGCAAGCGCCTTGCCAGTTGAGCTACGAAGACGCAGTCTTTTACAAATTGTCAAATCTGTCGAACTACTCATTAATATTTAAAAAGTTTACATTTTCATTAACATGAAAGTCAGAACAGATTCATTGAAATAAAAAATAACAGCCCCAGCTTTACACCTTAATGGAAGAAGAACGAGTGAATTCTTATCACGTACTCACTGGCACAAGAACTCAATCCGGTGAACAGCGAGTTTTCTTGGTGAATTATTTAGCTCGCATCTCGATAAACTACACTACAGAACAAGTCCAACAAATTACAACCGCGAATAAAACTTACAAGTGAATACGCTGCTGAAAGAATAATCGCGAACAAATATTGACGTGGTAACCATAAGATGGGTTGACTAAGGTTGCATAGACGTTCCACTCGTATCAGACAACGTTTTCGGAGCCAAACAGCAAGCACTCTTCTACCCATATTGATATGAAAGGCAGATCGAATTCACTAAAAATCAGCCGAAAGACAGCTTACACTTCGTATGATAGTGAATAGTACGCTACTCGGTGGTCTACCGACAAATACTTTCAACATTGCCAGTGTACTTCTCATGAAACGTAATGGTTAGTACAACAATCTCAAAGGTCAACAAAATTTGGATCGGTTGGTGAAATAAAGTAAAATCGGGAGCACAATTTCATGACTAGGATTAACATTTGTGTACCACATAATACACAGCCAGAGGTCAGTGTAGACGCTCAATTCGAAAATTCGTTTGATAAGCTGAATCATATGCATCTGAAGTCGGAAGGCTATCAAAATTGACCAAAGTCTAAATCTTTGCATAAAAAAAATTAATGTCGAAACGACCGAATAAAGCAGTTCACTATATTTCACCATGCTAAAATAGCTGAGAATGAATCCGACTTTACTGATCTCAAGATAGGACGACCAGGTGGATGTGGTGGCCGTGGGCGAAATTTTCATCAGTAAAATACTCACCATTCTCACTGCTGTGAAAAAACTTTGCACCAGATATGAAACACAATGTAATCACAGACCAAAACAAGGCGACCACGCGACCGCTTTACTAGCTACGATTAGAAACAGTGCTAACGATGGAACAGTTTGTATACTTCGAATCCTCAGGTAGCCGCACCACAGTTTCATATGGAGAAGCTAAATCGAACAGACCCGGTGTTCAAATGCGTCCAGGCTTGTCCATGGTCAACTGTTTTAAACATAAACTTGCCAGAAAGCTCTTGAATATACTGGTGCCAATAAGAAAATTATATAATAATTTTTGCTTTAAAAAAAACACTTTTGAACTAATTAGGCAATTCCATGACGTGAATATTGATGCTTATCAGCCATATTCATTTGGCGTATAGTCTCTTTTCCTGAACATTCCACTGGAGGTGATTGTGGCCAACTTTTCATGTCAAATGTCGAAATACGAAAAAGCAGTTTACTAAAAGCTAAAATCAAAGGAGAGAAGAATAAATGTAATAAGAATGAAGACGGGAAAGAAAGGACAACAAACAGCAACTTGATTATTCATTTTACGCTACATCCTGAAACAGTTTGGTACAAACTGATCTAAATGATCCTTAAATTATTATACTCTATCGTGTTTTACTAATTTAATTATCAGTTTATTCGATGTCTTAGTGATCTAATTTGTCGAAAGGCAACACCTGGTATCCAACCGGATAGTAGTTATATCGGAATTCAGGAAAATGGTACTTATAACTATCCGCTGTATCAAGTTCAAGAAGACGATCTGTTGCGTTTTCTGCACAATCGTGTGTTATCTAAAAGGTCCCATTGAGGCCTCCATTTGGTCTCTAGATCTCATTTTCGAAGAGGTCATACTTTGTAATAATACTTGCATCATTTTTGTCTTAGATCACCCTATTGGACCTAGCATTTTGAAGGCTGCGTAAGCATCTTTTCTGGTATGGTTTCTATACTTGGACACAATAGTTCACATTGAGCATCACATAGTTTAGCATAAAACATCGGCTACTGTCAGCCAACCACTTGAAGGAGTATCATTTTGGACACTCGTGCTAGCAGTCAGAACGGTTTTATTGGATATTCCGATATTACCTTCGTACTTGTTTTGTAACAATAAGTTTTTCATGAGGTTTCTGGGATACTAAAGTTCGCTCCAAAGAATTACACAACAACTATGTCTTTCAGTAATGGGTTCTTTACTAACAAGTCAACAACAATCAGGTTTCGCAAACAGACGTACACCTTTTACTGAAAAGCTGTGAAAAGAATTTTTTCAACTAATATTTACGGAAAACCACGTATGTACAAGAGTGTAAACATTATTCGTGACAAAGTTATTCGCCACCACAGGTTCTTAGAATGCATTCAGGTTGATAGGCAGACTCAGTTGTGGTTGCCACATAGACCTCGGGTGATATGAAAGCTGGATGTGTATTATCATTTAGTGCATATTGACGTTGCGGGTGTGATGTGACTGTCGTGTATCAAGGCCTTATCTGGAAAATACTTTATCTAGCGTTTGCTCTGTCGACATCAACCAACGATAGTACCAACCCAATGATATGGAACTGAGGAAGAGTCTAGTTCCCGAGCTGACGCAACAGAGAATCTAACGTGGAATTAGTCGTCTTCATGATATACAGCGTATTACCTGAGAAGTCATCACCTCAGTTTTCTGCCACGTTGAAAAAATGAACAGTAATATGGGTTTCAGTGTCTCAATACAAGGAGAGGTGTCTTTATTACCCTCTAATATAACTATGCCGAAAGCCGGAAACATTATACGCACGCTATTAAAGCTGTTCCCCAGTGTGGTGTCACATTTGATTCTGACTACTTAGTGCCTGATTGTTGAGTTTGCCCTGATGTGAATGGCTTCGGACTTAACTCCGACTCATTACGATTAACAGTTTAGTATATGGGGTTGGCGGCGTAACACACCTTGTCAAATCATGACTCTGTGTGTCTTATTTTATAAGGCTCACTACAATGTCATCACTCTAGCAACTGTACTACGGAGTGATCCATGAGAATCAAGTCACACAAGCGTGAACAAACATGACTGCACAGCCGCTGTGTTGTAGATAGTATAGGGTTAATGATTCTATGGTTTTCATTCTGATTGTATAGCATATTTGCTGTTTCGAAAGGGCACACACATAAACCATATCTAATGAATATTCAACTGACAGCATGCGTGCACCCTCTTGATTTCGGTCAACTTTTTCAACGAAGTGGAATAAGGTTTCACAATTCACAAGATCAAATGAGTCGACTTCGCGGTTATTTCGTTTACAATTAATAATAACATACTACTTGCATGAAGGACAACTTTTGAACAGTTTGCAAATCATTGATTTCTTGCACACTACCTTAAATGACTTCAAACGATGAAAGGACCTAAGTTTTCTTAAGCCGTGGAAACGTAATCACAAAACTGTATGGTACAGACACTCATTGACCGGCTTTGTCTCTGTCTGGATACAGCGATTAAAGATAATCTGAGCAAAATTGAATCTGGCAACATTTGTTTTACAAGTTTAACTCATTTTTCACTAAAGCTATTTTTCCCAAGTACATCCCAAACGCCGTGGTCAATAAGGTTATTGGTGTGCGAAATGTTAACTCCCTGTTTGTGTGGATTAGGACGACCCAAATAAACCACTTATCCTATACTGGGTTTGATAGAAAAACAACAGCACCTAGTTGGCTGTCATTACGTAGCATGTACCATTGTGCGTACTGTTGGAATTGTCCGTCGATAAGGCAAAGGTAGATGCAGATTGGTAGCTCAAAGTTGTTTGTGACCATGCATATCAAAAATTGTCGGCGCGTCCCATACCATTTATCACAATAGCTCTGAAGTGCATACAATATTATAGTGTGTGTTTGCATATGTATGCAGTTAAATAAAATTTCTACTGAAATCCACAATTATAGTCATTCTACCCATATATGAGCCAATCCATGACAAGCAACTAGAGACAGATAGTACTTAAAAGTGTGACTGGTTGGGTAGACTCATATCAACTCGTAAACTTGTAAAGGTGATGTCATACAAGTTACAACGAGGACATGGGCCAACGTGAACTATACGACAACGGGTAAAGACCGTACTAGACAAGGTCTATTTATTTACAGTCCTTCTGTCTTGAGTTAGACAACAATACTGTTGACATTGTATTCAACATTGATTCGTTGAATCCTACCACACAAACTAAACGTATTGATACGGATGCTCAGATTGAAACGCAGCGATATCTGAGTCACGAGAACTCTACAATTTATACAGCTGCTGGATATGAATCGGAGTCATTGCACATTCCTAGTGTTGCATCTACAATGCAAACTAAGGAGGCAGCAGACGTTCTGGTGCGTTTCCTCCAGAGTTTCGATTCAATGGATATTGATGCATCCAATAAACTGCATAACAGAATACATTTCAGTTCTTCATCGGTTTCCGTTCGAATCCTCATCAATGACAACAATACATCGGTGGTTTACGTTGATGCTTAACTGGCGTACAACAGTGAATAATAAGCAGACCCTAACCAAGAATAGGACACACCTACTAAAACTAACAATATCCATGCTCGAACGATCAATACCAGGGCGCCCGCACCCCGCAAGCAGACAAGTGAAGAATAAGTGAAAGCAATGCGTTATCACCTTCCTCAGGGTTTTCACTACCTCCGCGTCATCAAATGCACAGTCGACTCGGTCATACAACGACAATTTTCCCACTACGAGGTCCATTTTTCTGCCATCTCACCTAAAGTCTTTGGTTACCTATTCTATGGGCCGCGAAAACCGTGGCCCGGAGGAGGAACCCGACCTACATTGGTCAGCCCCATAATGAATTATTTGATTTCTCTACGCCAGGTCATCATCTGTCCTCCTCGTACCTCACCCCAGTCTGTCAGAGCATCGGGAAAGTGTTTGGTGAGGTAGACTACTTGCTGACATCCATAGTACATGGCCTAACCCCATAGGTCTGTACGTACCTGAACGATAATTGAAGGGTTTTACTTGATCCTTTATCAGCTATGCGCTTCCTAAACTCTACATTATGTATCTGTTGATGCTACCTCAAGCAGACAGTCGAATGCCGACACAGATAGTCAACTATCTGAGGATGGTTTACGCCTTATGCTCTGACGGCCGATTTCGCAGCCATAACGTAGCACTGTCTTCAAAGTCATCTTATAAACATGACCCATGAGCTTCACAACCATACATCTGTGGTACCAGCGATGTCTTAGATCGAAAAATACCATCCTAACCTCGAAGATACGAACTTCCATTTCAATCCCTATGCCTCCGCTACTGCTGCTGATACAGCTTCTTAAGTAGAAAAACCGGTCAGTAACCTCCATAAATTCGTTATCCAAGATTAAATCCACGTACTCAGTGCAGCCTTGTAGATGTAGTTTGCATCTTAAGATCTGAAGGCGCACTCCGAATAATTTTACAGAGTGTAAAATTGCTTTATCCGAGTAAAAAACACTCAGGGCTGGAAGTACGTCCTTGTGGCGATGAGTGGAAAGTTTCAATGTTATTCCACGTGAGTTGCCGAAGCAATAGTGTTTATATCACATTTACCACTTCTCAGCGCTTGAAATGTTTATGACGTCACTCTCGCAGATTGTCATCTGCGAGGCTATATCACGGAAGGATTGCATATTTATGACGGAGGTGGCAGCTTCCAACTAGCATACTACACTGAACATGAAGATTAGTGTACAGTTAGCACAACAGTATCGTCAATCGATTTCTGTTGACGGATATGAGGTAGCGAAAAGTTGTCAACGTTTTCACGTGTTCACGTGTATCTGTTTCGTGAGCCGCCGTGTATTATCCCCTAGAAGTCGTCAAATTTGGATACATATAGATTCATTTCTACCCGGTGTCTAACAGTTTTTCTTCATCTGAGTACAAAAAAGACTATGGGGTTGGTCAACTGGTATAATAAACATCCGTACTTAAAAGACTGTGGCCTACCCCATTGTGCTTTCTAGACTAACTCATGATCCTCGTTGTACGTATATATATGTCTACTTTTTCCAACTAACCGATATGTTGATAGTTACTTTTCAATTGTTTTTATCAGTCACTTTATGAACTGAACAAATATTTTGTATATTTCAAGCAATAAAGTATTGATAACTGTGACGCCTGGTCGTACGACCACATGTCTGCGTGAGCCTGTAAAGTGATTCGGAGGAAATCAGTTGACAGAGTCTAAGTCTTCTAAGTTGATTTCATATTTACCTTCGTAAAGTTTATGACGGGTCTGTGGTATACTGGTAGAATCAAAGGTGAGTCAGCGCAAGCTGTTTTTGGTGACTTGTGTTTGGCCTATTCCTTCAGATTTGATCAATGTGATAGGTCATCCCAGACATGAATATCTTTTACCATGATAGGTTGAGTAAGTTAACCTTCTTGAAATGGCAATTCGAAAATGTAGTCACAATGAACAATCATTGCACTCAGATCAGCTCGCCTCAATTTGTTTTACCATAACAAACCAACATTCTTCTGTCGTTTAGTAACGCATTTCTTTCATCTCTGGGAATCTGGATACATATTGTACGCCGTCTCTTCTACTTTATAGTGTGTTGGAGTTTTTCATATCGTGATTTCTCATAATTCCCTTCGGCTGAATGAATTTACATATATTCAGTTTCAGTATTAATCGAAACCATCACAACTTCCTATATTTACACTTATAATTTTGACACGGTTAAATTCCTCTCATCCGTTTTATCAGTTCACATTGGCGTATTGTTATAGTCTGATTCTTACCGTTGATGAGTCATTATTTTTCATTTTCGAAAGTTGGGAATTTCAATTTTAGTTTTTGTCTATGGTCTGACGGTCCGAGGTGATTATATTGCAAAGGTCTTCTTTCGCAATTCTCCCCATTGTAGCCATGTAAGTTTACACCCTGTATGCGCAAGGCAAGCCACCTGTAGTGACGTAAGTGCATAGTTTTTCCTTTGTCTCCTGCTACCTTGATAGACTTATCCGTTCACAGGTACTTTCGACTAGGTAACAGGAGTCGATAGGGTCATCAATAGCGATTGCTTCACACTGTCATGTCGGATGGCCTCCTTAGTTAATGAGTTGTTTATTCACGAAATTCCCGATTTTATACAATAAAATATGCATTCGTCTATCGATGGGGAAAAACTGTCGCTTTACTGATTTGCCGTTTGTTCTTCAATATTCTTCTTTAAAAAAAGAACATCTGATGTTATAGAAGCTACTTTTAGCACATTTTCGCCCTAATTTCCCATCGGCTTGAAAACATGGCCAATGATTTCTTTTCTTTTCCATACTGGACGTAAGCAAAACTTGCACATTCGTTCTGTAAAAAGTTTCAGTTTCACGTGCACTTGCTTCAGATCAGCATCTATTAAACGTTACTGAAAATGGCTGTTCATATCGAAAGGCATATAGTGGAAATGACCGCTAAGAAGCAGCGCGCCCAACAGGATGTCACGTTTTATCACAGCGGACATACATATTGTGGCCAGCTGAAGAACGGACAGCGGACTGGATATGGAGAATTCCGATTATTTTGTGGATATAATGAAAAAAGTGAGAAACAGAATGCCGGTTGTCAACAGTGGATGAACGGGGATCGGTACGCGGGAGATTTCGTTAACGATCGACGCAACGGATGGGGATTTTACACAGCATACTCAGGCGAGGTGAATCAGTTATACCTAAGTTTTGCTACCTTATATCAATTCAAACCAGGACCTCGGTTTATTGAATAACGTTTCCTTGCCATTCATTGCATAACTGTCTTTGGTAGAATATATAACTTTCATGTACGGCGCAAGGTTAGCAATGAAACGTACATTATAAGATCTTATAAATGCCTAAACTAGTTGCGCCATCAAAATATAAATCCACGAGAGTTTTGACCAACTAATATTAGGATGTTCCTTGTTATAATAGACTGAAAACATAGTACGAAATTTCCATCGACGCGTACACGTGTTCCGTGGCAGCCACTAAAAGTTTACGTCAGTCAGCGATCTATTTGCATGAGAAACGCATGATGTTGATTGTTTAGATTTAGACAAATGATTATTGCCGTTTAAGTTGGCTACTTCTCCCCATCTGGCTACGGAATACTTTCCATGTGTGCATGATAGTAAATCAAATCTGATTTACTAGTGCTGATGGTTAGAATACTAACAATGTGCTGCACATGATACAATCAATGGACATTCTCGTTTTCATCACCAAATTAACTGGAAAATGAGATTACCCACTGATGTACATATTTTAATATAGCTGTGATAGTTTTGCATTGTTACTATCACAACAAAAACATTTAGGAGGCATGGTTATCTTATAATAGAATACTGTTTCTGGTGAGTGGTGTGTAATTTTGATCACCACACTTTGAATCTAGTGTACATTAAATTGAACATTCCACAGTTTAAGCAACCTGTCCGTTTAGGCTTATCCAACAGAAGCTTTGTAGACCAGGCTTCTGTTCTTGTCTGAGCTTATCAGAGTTCATCATCCTTGTCAGCAACATAAACATCATCGTCCCTGTCCTCTTCGTTGTCCTTGTCATTACTGTCATCAACACCAAAACTACACCAGCGGTTGATACCTGTAGCTTTCTCTGGCTCGTTTCATGGTGCTCGATTAATTTCCAGACAACACAGTAGTGCAGCGACAGCGGTCAAGCCAATAAACCCGGTTAAGAGATAAAATCTCTACTCGGAAGTCGAGTGAGATGAACATGAGCTACGGTTCTTAACTTACCGGTGCCCACTTTTATTTCCCTCTTCCATGCCAACGACTGGTCATCGTATATCTTAGTCAGTGGGTTGAGAGTTCAACAAGCATGTCCTATGTGGTGAACAATCAGTAGACACTCTTCATCCATAGCCTAACCATCCACACTTAGGCGTTGTCAGGAGCTGGGTGAATAACAGTCTGATTGCTGACGAGTCGGACAAGGATAAGATGTGACAATAATGATCATTGATAACAGCGAGACAGGGGTTTTGTGTTACTTTTCAAACTGATTCATCTGAACTGTCTGTCATAATAGAAAACCTGAGATCAAGTACACATGGTCCTCATCTCATGAACTGTTTTTCACCCATAACTCACAACACCATTCCATATGGGAATCTAGACATTTGAAGGGACGTTCTTCGAGGATCGACGACATGGATATGGCGTGAACAAATGGCCAGACGGTTCATCCTATTTCGGAACTTTCTTTCTGGACAAGAGATCCGGATATGGTGTAATGACTTACGCCGACGGTGCGGTTTTCGAGGTAAGACCAATCAATGGAATGTTCAGTTGATTGATTTTTTGAATGCTCAGGTGCAACTTTTCCTATTGAATTTACTTTCGCATGCTGTTTCTCTTTTGAGAAAAATGGTTAGTTAGTTGACACCAAATGACTTAGTAGCAATAGACGGATGTTAGAAGCGAGCTTTAAAATGAAACAACTGCCGTTTACACTAGGTTCCGTTCGAAGTATATGCCATTCTGGCCTTGTTTATCAATAGTTTGCAAAATACTAACTGAACGATGGAGTCATCAGTTACGTCTTAATCTTTACATTTGCTAATGTTTATTTTACCGTATTCCAGGGTTTCTTCGACAATGATAACCCAGAAGGGCCTGGTATCTTTATGAGTTCTTCAGACTACAATCAAGTCATCGACGTAGGCTACTGGTGTTCTGGTCGACTGGTGCGTTTGCTCTATCCGGTAAACAACAATAGAAAATTTTCTTGGACTACAGAATTTCCCGAATACTCTTTCTATTCCTCAGTCAAAGGAGAATTTGGGAAACAACCATTGAATTGCACGACGCCAATGTACAACACACACACGCAGCGTATCGATTCCGTTTTAAAAACTTCACCATCGGATCAGCGGGCAGAAGAGCAAAAACCTATATGTATTATCCAGGATATAAAACAGGACAAATATTCATTGCGGGATTGGTTATTCAAAGATGTAAGTGAATCAAGTTGAATCAGTTCAATATGCTTTGTTTGGATCGATCAAGTGCCATTTGTCTTTCCACTGATTACTCACATACTACTGTTTATTAATAAACAGTATACTTCACCCTGCACAATAAAAACAAGACACCGTAATGGCTTTTTTACCGTTCAGTGGGCTTGAGGTTTCGAATCGTCATCTTTTGAACATAATATTTGTCGGAACCACTCAAACATTCAATGAATTTTAATCTTACCTTTTTTCTGATATGGACGGATGCTGTAGATACAACTTTGGAGTTTGTTGTATCACCAGGTAGCTTCGTAATTATTGTGAAGTTATCCACGCATTGTCCATAAATAAACTATCAACCTCCACAGGTAACTACTAACCCACCACCATTATAGTTACCCGGCCAGCTAACTGAACCGATCAGTAAAGAACGTCTGTTTGTAAACAGTCAGTTAACAGTGATAATGTAGATTATTGCACGGTTTGAACGACAAACACAATGAAATCGGAACAAATGTCGGTACACACTTCTGTGAGTGGGAGAAGTAGAACTTTTTCATGTAAGTAAACATCGATATCTGCTTTAGAACCCATATATCGGGCAGTCCAGACAGGTAGACAACGGTGATGTCAATGGCGGACCTGTGTCCATACCATTTGTAATTCTTCCTGTTAGCCTTCTCTCATTAATTTGCAGCCTCCTCAGTAACTTTTTCTTCTAGGATATTCTACGTCACTGTTGAGGTGAACGGCGGCCCGAGCCACAGTACCTTTTGGTCAGGCTCATGACTGTTATGATGATGATGATGATGATGATGATGTATACAGAATGACATTCAACCGTCTGCCGCATCAAGTATTCTGCTGAAGCCCTAACCGATTAGCACTGGGTAAGAGGATGGGAGATAGTGACTAAGCAGGAGAAAGTGAACCTACCTTCTAGTAGCTGATTTTCTTTTCTATACTTTTTTCAGTTCAAGATATCTCGATATCAATGTAAAGTGTCACTGGCTAACTTGGTTTGCTCTCCGAACCTGCCGGGACAACGTCCTCTCACTCTGTAGTAGCCAAACAACCCCCATGTTATTTAGCTTACCCATGTACACATTAGCCGTGTGAACCCGTTTGACATTGAAACTCAACTAATCACCATGTGACATCTTAAGTTGACATCAAGACATCTCAACTTGAAAAAGATGTAGTCTGAGGTCCTCGTTAAGTCCCTTACCATTAGGTATAGACAGTGGTAGAGATGGCAGTTCACCACGTTCATTGGCTTAAAAGTTGATATTGTTTGGAAGAGTTGTCCTTCATCTGAAGACAGCGAGTTAAATGATGTGAATTAAGCCTCCTTGCCTTCAAGTATCAATTGGTTGTTTAATAAGAAGGAGCAGAGGTACTATAGGGTTTTGAGTTGACTTATGGATCATATGAATTAGGTTCCATCCCTCTTACTGTATTTCTAAACTGGGACCTTCTTACTAGTGAATATTCTGGTGAATTTATTGATTCAAATAAGACCTAACCGTGGCATATTTGGACTGGATTCGAACCAACAGTAGGACGAGAGTGTCATGTGGAATAGTACGACTCCACTGCTGTTTAAAATCTAACATTAGTGCAGACTGACCAGAATTTAACTCCCTTATTCTTGATTGTATGACAAGTATCTGTCAGTTTCAAACACTGATGTGTTGTCATCGATAATGATTGTAAATACATTGTCATACCGGACACGTTAACGTAGAAATGAAAGGACATAGCAAGTTTTCAGATTTGTCCTACCAACTGCCACACGTCTTATTTCACAGCTTCCAACCCAACTGCACGTTTGGGATGCTCGGAGTACACTCTTTGATCACTTCTTGGTGGACTTATTCTTTCGTCGTTTGCTGCATTGCAAACCTCCAATAACGGACTCTGAATGGCCGACTTATTTGACAGATGCTATTTTGAACATTATTCCCCAAATACGACAGTGTTTGAGAGACAGATCGGACGTGATGATCAGTCCGGAAGCTCCAACTACTGGAGTGCTCGTCGAAGCATGTACTGTTCAATCTGCAGAGACCAATTCGGAAGCCGAATCTACAACCAACTGGGCCACTTGTGACGGCTTTCTGGCGCCGGTTAGGAGCAAAAAATCACTCAAGTCAAACAAGCAGGAAAAAGACCCACCGTAAGTCTCCGATTTGAATGCAGAGTTGGCCAGACTTTTTCGATCGCTAACTAGACTAAAACTCGTTTAACTCGGTTTTTCCGTTGTTACTAACTGAGTCAACCATAATCACATAATCATGAAGTTCCCTAACCTAAACCAACGCACAGGGAACGAACTGAAAGCGTTGCTATATATTGTTTAGTCATTCTAAGACGGGTTCTTCTACCAATCACATCAATTGTATAACCTTTTCTCGTAGTTTTCATAGTAGGGCTATTGATAACTCCCTCTAGGACTAGGAGGAGGCGGTTAGGTTAGTTGATCGATGATCGACACTCAATGAACGAAACGTGTTGTTTCGATACGGTTCTTTGGGTTCACTTCAAAACCTGCCCGGCCATCCTTTTTGTTATCTGTTGATTAAGTTTACTACATTGACAACCATTGTGCAATTGTTTGTGAGGTTGTTTATCATCGGTCGTTGAATATGGGAGTATATTTTGATAGCTATATACACAATGTCAGCGTAAATGGATTGACATAGCGTACACTCTTTACGTGCAATACCCATCTAAGTGACAGTCTCTTTCAGTGAAAGCCCCAATGAAACGTTCATTTTCAACAATCAGGGCCTCGTATTCACTATTACGGCACTTCTCGCGTACGTGAACAGAATTTATCGCTCTCAATTCTTAAGTAAGACAAAACATTCATGAAAAATCAGGGTACCTATGATCGTTGTATTATTTTGAAAAACAATATGTGATCACCTACGTTGGCTTGTTATTTGCTGAGATGTTTTCATCGTGTACATACGCGTCTGAGTGCCTGTTCATCTCATGACATTTGAACAGGTGCTTGTTTGAGTTGTACGTGTATCCAATTGACGAAAAATTCCACTAGATACCGTAGAAAAAGCCGGGTTCAAAGCAAGATGCGTATTCACCATACCACACAAAATCTATTCTAGTCTGTTATGGACACTTTATATATGGGTCAATGTCAAACAACCAGATTGGCCAATGCAGATATGGCGTACACGATTGGCTGCACTCCACCACAGATACCACATACAAACTATTTTCTGCAAGGCCTATTGCCACGTTAAAGTCGTGGATCCTATACAGACGTTTGTAAAGAACTCATCAGCCGCCAGTTATGTTATTACAAACGTTGAGTTTATTTGAACTAACCGAATAAGGAGAAACAAAGTAGCAGATTTGCTACACTCATTCAACATATTCGTACGCGGCCAAAATGTTATCTATCAGGTCATGACAGAGCTCAGTTTTGCGCGGTTTGGTTGGCAGTCCTTCTCATCCGAGGAGGCGTCAATTGTTACTATTATCCCTCGTATAATCAGTATTGAGTAGAAATAATGTTTAATCACGCAAGTAGCATATACCGACTAGCTAATGAGAAGCTGTTGCGGTTTATCAAAGTTAGGTGGTTCCTAGTATGCGGTTCAGAGAGATTCGGATGTACGAATCTACCAGGTATCCTGAGTTCGACATGACCGACACTTCTTCGATCTTTTTTGCTTGCCGCGAAATGAGTCGCTATTTCGACCCTCACACCTAGAAGGGTTCGTTACCATACAGTATTCAGAACCGCATGTTGATCGTATAATGTTACGCTGCTCAATTTAGACAGGTGCAGCCATGACAGCAGAGGCTCGGACCCCTAAATTTGTGAGTGACAGACGGGCATCATCATCACTGTGCTCCCGAAATCAGGCGGGTGCTAGTCATTCGCCTACTTCACGTAAAGATTTTAGTACGAAGCTCGACTCAATAGTCATTGCACATTCTATATGCGTTTGGCGACCGATATTCTCTAACTTAAGGGTTGCTCAACACCAACGTGTACACAGCTCAGTTGTTTGTTTGCAAGGTTTAGGCATCTTGATGTTGAGGGTCTGAATATACACGTAGCTAATTTTATTTTATTAGCTCCCTGTCCTCTTCTTTTTTTCTTCTCTATTTTTCTACAGGATTTGCCTTCTTCATGTTTGTTTGACAGTTAAGTATTAGTGAGAGCCACTTGTATATTGCTGTCTGCGATGATGAGGATCTGGTAAAAAGATCATCATATATTTGGTGAACACAGGTTCCGCCATAACTTCATTACGAACCTCTGCGACTTGCTTTTAAAACCGCTTCCAATTTGTGTCTGTTCTGCAGATGCCATTTTACCTTCACGTACAGCTGGATAGATTGAATATGAGATGTGTAGCGACCATAATGATTACTATTAATTGTGGTCGCAATGCACTATGAGTTTTTGATACTTCTGTTTTATTGCCTACCTTCGTTTTAGTTAAACTGTTAATTTCTTATTTTTGTTCCAGCACAGCTCAGTTTGTGTCTCGCTAGCTTGACATATTCTTCCCTATACACTTCACCTTACAGAATCGATATTAGTAAACTGAATCAAAGCACTGAATCTTTGTTCTCATTGTCATGCGTATTTCGTTATTGCGAAGCAGATTTCGTATTGTTCTGTTGTAGTATTCCAACAGGATTAAACACATTGACGTTGTGTTGTATTTAGACATAGAGGAGTAAACAGATGGTCTCACCTCTTCTTCTCTATCATCTTTTGACCCCCGACATTTTTTCCCCTCGTGTATCGTTTGTGTGGCAGTTATGCATTAGTATCGCCTATTAAGATAATTCCGTCATTGATATTGAAGAAAACCCCGTTACACACGAATATTTACTAGCTCAACCGTTTTACCTTGGTTCAGGATTGAATTTGAAAGGATGCATGCAATCGACATTAACGTCATGCGCCATCACCAAGTAAGACAACTTCGTTTAATGCAGAAGTTTGTTCGACAAGCCTTTGCAAACTGGAATCAGCGAAGAGGTCATTCGGCAAGTTCGACGGACCGACTCATTCCTCAAACGGTCGTGCCATCACTGGACTGGACTGGGCTATGGAGAAGTCGACTAAAGACAACACGTCGGGGTGTCAAACGAGCCTCTTTCAGTGTTGGGTTGCACGAACAGCGTGCTAACACATTTCTCACTAACTGTCAAGTGGGATCAGTCGAAAATATCAAAACACTACTTCTCAGTGACCCTATTATCGGAGTGAAACACGTAACACTCGATCCGAACGTGGCTGATCAGTATGGCTGTTTTGGGTTACTTTGGGCCGTGGTAAGTATTGTACTATAGCCAACCACGAGTTTAGTACATTTCTATAAATAAAAGTTGTATTTCAGTCGCAAGATGAGGTTTATGAATTTTTATCAAACATCGAATGAATGCAGTGAGCCCAAATTTCACGTTGCCTACTGTGCTTGTTATCGAGTGAAATGCATAGCAATCTGCGGTGTGAAACTCGTAAGGTTGACAAAGTCCGCTGTCAATTTGCAGTCATTAAGTTTCCTCAAAATGGTCGACTGAACACATCGAGGCAACTAATTTTAGGAAAGTCGTTGAAAGTTTGGTTGTATATGTTAATTCATCATAACAGCTCCGTCCAGCTGTGAATGTTGCTTAACTTATATGAAAATAATCCTTCACTGCCTACTACCTATTTGCATTTGACCATTTCGCACCGTATGCCTGGGTTATTGACCCAACCGGCTTTCGGTTGCAAAGTGGCCATTAATCGTCTGCCGTGTCGTATACCTTCTGTACATGGCAATCCTGCTCGCCACCAGCATCGTCATCAGTGCCGGGAGTAGATCAGTGGTATAGACAGTGGTGTTTAGCTGTCATGCAGCTTGTAGGAATAACCAACAAAAAAACAGGCGTTAGTTTATGAAGAGGACAGGGAAGAAATGAAACCTAACAATCCAACGCTGTTTAATCTCAAACATTCAACATCAAGGTGCTTACATGTTAATTGCAAGTTAAAGTATGACGTCGGCGGAAACCCCTTTGTGCATTTCACGACCCCCCCATGCCATGTATGCGCTCACTGCACGGGCAACTCAACTGACCAACAGCAACATCCAAGCCACTTAGTCATCTCTCTTAAAGTCTCTGAACACGAACCCGACCTGCAGTCGTTAACAGACTGGTAAGTATTTTAGGTTATCTTATCCGTGCTAGCATCTGACCCATTCACATCCTATGCCAGTCAGTTGAACTATCGCTAAATTGTGATAAGTGTAGCAGATGACTAGCTGCAATCTTGCAATCAGCTATGCTCATTCAAGTGTTGAGCGAATGAACTTGATGTGTGCCCATGTCATGTGCAACGGTTGGTTGTGCTCCATTCTGAAGCCGCCCGACAAAATACAACATACACCAAACCAATTTGCTCATTAACCAGTGAGATCGTCGAAGGCAAGGTGGATTTAAATATGCACGCACTCTGAAAGAGGCATGTCAAGAGACTCCATTGTCTCGTTCAAAACCGCCTTCTTTTTCGGAAAAGCAATTTTATTCAATCAAAACGGTTATGCCCCAGGATACATTTAGAACACACAAGTAGAATTACGTAAGATGTACTCTGCAGAGACATTTCCACCGATCTCTTCGGTTACGATACACGGACTATGACCAATTAGCACACATCAGCTTAAATAAGCGTAAAGTAGGAATGAGTCATCCGCTAGAATGAGAATGGCATACAGAACCAGTCATGTTCGAATGGGCGAAGAAACTAACGATGTAGACAATATCGGTCTTACAGCAAGGCACGCGGAAATAAACGGAGGCTAATAGGCAATCCAAGACGAAGCTTAAGACAAGAGAAGGAAATAAACTAATGTGAACGGTACAACCAAAACATTCAAATGATAACCACTTAACGAGTAATATAGACTCATGATTACAAACTCTTAACACCATGGTAGTGATAGGTTAACTACCATTTGCTTCTGTAAACAAAGTGAAGGTTTGTAACGGAGTATAGCAACGGCCTCAGCGAAAGATAAAGTATGTTTATTGATTGGGCGATACAACACACGGAAAGCCTTCTCCACTTGAATTACGTGTCCCGCTTCTCCCATATATCGCGTGATAGAAGACTGGGTGGCGCCGGTTTTGTTGTTCGCTAGCCATTTGGGAATGTGTTCCGAAACACGTGTCCCAAGCGTTCTCACCGTTCGGCTGATGTACTTGACTCCACCAAACATTGACGCACAACGGATCCCCCGCGCGTTTAATCTCGAAATAGGCTAGAGAAAGGCTGAAACGGGCAATATCAGATACAGTGTCTCGCAAACCCCTGTATATAGCACTGCCATACAAGGGTGAGGATGTGACTACCCTCACCCAGCGTAGACTAAAATGTGCCCTCAGAGCTGCATACAACGCGGCAGAATTAAGACTGATCAGTCAGATGACACGGCTGCCTTGCACACCGAAGAAAGACTCAAGCAACCCGCTCGCCATGATTGTATACGAACACTCGCTTCTCTGTATCAGTCTTCTGCTGTGTAGTAGTTTTATATATCATGAATTTTTGCACGAGTCTGCACATCCGGACAAACAAATACAAAGGGTTCAGTGTGGCAACCGTGGTTTTTGCTCTCATCCGAATGCTCATGTGGTTCACATAGATGAAGGTTACAAAGCTCAATCTTGTTAACGTGTCGGTGTTGAGATCCGTGATGCGTTCTTGCCTTATCTGTTATTATGCCTTGAGGGGCGAGGAACGTCCGCAGCTCCATTGCTCTTGGGACTCATTTTTTCGGTGACCTCAAAACGGTTCTATTTGCGTTAAAGTTATAGGTGATCAGCCAGGCCACAATATGCAATCACTGTTGCCAGACTTCGTTTGTCAGTCAGCATGCCTAGCTCAACTCAAGTGAACGAATGAGGGCTAAGTGACGGATCGGGTGAATGGCCGGTGTTCCGTAAAAGCTTGTACAAGCAGTCAACACTCAGAAGCAAACAACAACTAATACTTTTTGTTAACTTTGAGCGAGTGGATGTTCAGGTGGCGCGCGTATTCTAAAGTGTAAAAATTGATTAGTGCTATCGTTGTCAGTTGTAACAAACAATTTCCTATACTCACGTTTTTAGTATATTTTGAATGTTTAAATTTGAAAATAACGCTGATGTGCTGGTAAGCGTTTACTTGTTGAATCTCGTCTTGAACATTTTTGCACTGAGCTCTGGTTGTTAGCTGCCAGATACCAAGGAGTGAGATTCACTTCGCAACACAAAATACTGTTATTAAGTACCTAACTTTGAGTATCTCGGGATGACAACGGCCGGCATATCAACAAACCCTGTGTGATAGTCCAAGCTTTAAAACAATCAGGAAATTCGCGAGCTGAACAGTATTCACTTTTGACCACAGTTTTGACAAGAAAAATTGAATGTTTACTCCAGTTGAAGTTAATCAGTATCGCGTATTCCGCTCACAGGAAAGAACTGGTACACCTGATCGTAAGGAGAACATTTTGATGAATGCTTCTCTGACCTCGCGTTAAACACTACTGAATTACCACATCTAACGATACAAACCAAATTGACCGATGATTAGTTTATAATATGTAGAAATCCCGAATAAGTGAAATTAGCCCTAAGTGAATTCTGTGGTTTCAAATCGGATTAAGATACCAGAAAAGCGGTTCACCGAATGAACTTAACAGGATACTAACTAGTTCTTTTGCTGTGATCGTCAAGCAGTCTGTGCATACCTCAAAGGTGATAGCCGTGATTCAGTTGTACCCAACGGGATGCCGATGAGGTAATGGTTCAAACCTGAGACACACAGAACGAAGTTCGAATTCCGATAGAAGCAAGAATTTATTATTATTATTATTATTATTATTATTATTATTATTATACACCAGTTTGCTGAGCTGTAACAAAAGCAAACGCTGAACTGAATGTTCCTAATCGAAGTGGGCTATCTGATAAGTTTGTTTTGAAAGAAAACCTGCCATCCACCGCGAATGTTTTTCACTTTGCATTGATGGAAGTCCCGGAAGTGATTAAAATGTTTGTTGCAACTTGTCTCCACCTTCAGTAAGTCATACCAAATACCGGTTTTTAGTGTTTACGAGTTATGTGAGCGCGAAACTGAACAGTGGCCGTCGACGTCATTAGTAACCGTACACCCTTCGACCAACTACAGTTTTTACTCATACATATTAGGTTGGAGAATAGGACAGTAGCTTGTGTGAATCCCAATCACTGAGTATCCAACAGCGCTTATAGCCAAAACCAAAAACTCTTCTCTACTATATTTAATCTCACACAGCTTGCATGGAATGAGCAGCTGGTCAACTTGTTGTTGGATTTTGGTGCTAACGTGAATCAGGTAACCGATGAGGGGCTGTGTGCGTTGTCCGCTTGTCTTCTCTACTACTATCGAGCCATAGAAAAACTGTCCGGCGGATTGGAAGGCAAAGATGGTGCGGTCAAACCACACATACGTATCTACAGACCCCGTTGTCAAAGTGAGGACTCATCTAGCACGCTATCCGCCAGAAGTGATGGATTGTGTGAACGAACTTTTGTGTTTCGAACGGAAATCACCATGTTTTTGTCGGACAAGTCGCCGGAAAGTGAGAAAGAACAGCAACAGAAGGCAAAAATTGCACAAATGCAAAGGCTCTACACGTCTAGACCACAGATAGGTAAATTTGCCTAACACATTTTGTCTGTTCAAATTTTGAATTGATGAATACGCTTGCTAACATTCGGATAAAAACAATTTCAATCACTCAACCGATCGATCATTCAGTCATTCAATCCAAACTATGTATATTGCTCAGTTGGTTCGATGAACCTGCCTGAGAAGTTGCTAATCACGCGCTTATCGATTGCAGTTAAGAGAACAGTTACTGTCTCCTATCGAGACGATCGGGAAGTCTAAACACTATTCACACAAGGTTGTGATTGAGCTTTTAAATATGATTGATCGGTCACGCCCAGTGTCAAGTTACTGGCGTTGTGGTTAACACGCTAGTCTCACAAACACGAGGATCGGAGTGCAAATTCCGGCTCGGACAACGATACGCACTACTGATGAGCTGTAATAAGAGCGAAACTCGAGTCTAGTGCTTACTCACGAAGTGGACCGGCCGAAACGCTTACGTGGATGCAAGGACTGTGATCGAATGTGGGTGGTGTTTGGTTTGAACAATAAAGGCATCTGTTTTCTCATCTTCTGCACATCTCAAAGTCCAGAATACGAAGACGTAATGATAGCACAGATACGGTGAGGACGAATATGGCCCAGACAAAATGGCGTTAAACTACAACATATTAGATAACTAAAGTTGAACAGTTGAACTCGTGACATGAGCACTTGATGGGCACAGCTTGATCTAAAGATTGCATGCAACCATATATACCTTTTTCCATACTGGTTTCTCTTTTAGGCATAAGAATTTATCTTTTGTGCAAAAGCCTTTCGTTTTAGTGCAGTGGAATTTCTCCATTGTATTTTCAGGCTGTGGAAGTGGCTTATGATTGGTCTAGTGGACTCATATTTTGCGACCTTTTTGATTGCGACTGCTCGCATTGGCTACTGCGCTGGGACAATTTTCGAGGGAACACTTGAGTTGTGATGGTCGTCATGTGGTCCAATCGGGGTACAGAGTCCAGCCCAGAGGGGGCAGAGAAAATAAGCCATTGATTGGACTACATAACGACCTTCACAACTCGAGTGCTCCCTCGGACATTGTCCTAGCGCAGTAGCCAATGAGAGCAGTCGCAATCAAAAAGGCCGCAAAGTATGAGTCCACTAGACCAATCACAAGCCACTTACACAGCCTGAAAATACAATGGAGAAATTCTACTGCACTAAAACGAAAGGCTTTTGCACGAAAGATAAATTCTTATGCCTAAAAGAGAAACCAGTATGGAAAAAGGTATAGCTACGGTGCCGTTGTCTTTGTGCGCAGGTGTGGCGCCCGCAAGGTGGCATGTGACAAAGGCTTGTCCGTTCCGCCGGTGCGGCCACGACTTACACCTAATCGATCGACTGCCCTGCGGCTGCAGTGACTCAAGAGGCGCACCCTAGGTGAACAAAACAGCATCCGCCGACGGCGAAATTTAGCAACTGTGATATTGAGAGCCTCACTAACCACAAACTGACAGAGTCAAGAGAAAATTCGGATCGGCCACACAACTTGAGCTAAGTTAATAGAAAAGTGGCTTTGATTCTATGTAACCGAGAGAAGTCTGCAAAGCGCTTGAGGCAGAAAATGATGTTTAAAGTACACGAATCGACCATCAAGGAATCTTACGCTTACTTGAAAACATAACGACACCGGGAGAATAGTCACCCTCTACATAACGTAAAAGTGTCGTAAAAATAGATTCCAATCAGCGTAAAAGTGTCACATGGATGGCACAATGTGATTAAAAAAAAATAGTTCAAAATGAAGGGTTCATGCGGTACACAATATCGTCGGTGTGTTAAAAGAAGGCCTAATCAAAAGTACTACATCAGAATATGTGGGGTGTAGGTAGTAGGAGTCAGGGGGTCATTCCCAATAGCAGTAAAACAACACGTGCATGTTTGGGTGGCAATTGTGACCCCAGAAAATAAACCTCAATACTGCACACATTTCGTCGCCTTTATCGTCCACTGACAAGCAAGAATCAGCGGTGTTTCATTAGAACAGCATTTCAATACACGTCTCAGACTAAACCAAAAATAGATGGCTCAGACCAAATAAGGGGAGTGGCCTGAATCTAGTCGTGACTTAAATCCTGTGGATAAACCTTGGAAGTAGTGTGACAAACTTCGCTTATGATATCAAAGGTCAACCTCACTCCTTCATTTAACTGGGACAGCTGATAATGACCTCTAACGACCAGAGTGTTATGAAGGTGGCTTATTGAAGTTGCGCAGACTTATAGTATCAAAACTGTTAATTAGTAAATGGCGGTTACCAAAAAATGGTCACCACAAGTGGATGGTATTGTTGATTTGACGTAAGTCGCCAACTAAGAAAGTTTAAGTGTTTCGGGATGGGAGTAAACGAAAAACAGCCTGCTTTTAGTTGTAGAAAACAAACATTCTTTAGATAAGATGCAATGACAAAGCGAAATTTTGCTTAGGTGAACTGGTAGAGAAATCATATATCTGGATTCCTGTCAGCTGTCGTCAGTGTGTCCTTATTAAGTGGTAGCATGACTGTTGGTCAGTGGTATGGTCTGGAATCGTCGTGTTAGTGTGTACTGTTCGAATAGGCCCAGTCAACCACAGCGTAAATGCATCAGCATTTATGCAGGTGTTACGTCTGAATTTGTCTTTTGCCGGTTGGCCGATTAGCTATGGCATGAGAAGAAACGTCAGCCAAATAGGCCTGACTTCTGGGTTATTGTACGTCAACCACGTATACTTGGGCTGCGCCAGCGTGCGTTCAAAGTTCAGATACTTTCCGAAACCAAAACTGCTTATGATTCACGTTGTATTTTCCTACCAGCAAGGACGTGCACATGTTTCCTTCCCATGATTTAAAAACAACTATAATTTTCTTACATAGTGTGACGGCGGTGTACTACGTAAGTGACGTTTATCTCTAGGGTATGTGCACCCTCATTAAATATTAACATCTTAGGTTTCAAAATGTGATAAAGTGGAGCAAAAGGTGCATACTTACTTACTCAGCGATCTACTCACGAAAAAAGGATATGCCTTCACTTATATAAACAGTGATGGTGATGTAGGTTTAAGACACAATTATCCAACACCGTCTGAAATTTCATATCATGATCATCTCATTTCAATTGTACAATATAATGGCTAATGGTACCTGTTTGATATGAACATCAAAAATCTAGCAGTTGTAAGATGCCTATTTACTGACAGTATGATCTTTCACGAAGACGTTGAGCAACGCGTAACAATAAACCAACGATCCCAAATAGTCAAAACAAGATTGGTTCACAATGCCACGGTAATGATCAAAGTTAATAAGTAGACAACCTCAACAGTTTCGATCGACGGATCGTTTCCGGGAGATAATTATAAGTTGATGCCAAATAGGCCAACAGAGTTCTTCCGAGCAGTCAACAGGTTTGAAAACAATAGGGTTGAGCCGAGCTCCAAAAAAGTGATGCACGTATAACAGGCAAGTCAGACGTTCTGGCTTCGTGTACCCGTTACATTTGTAAACCAACTTTGAGCAACGTGGAGACACGGGGGGCAGCGTTCTTTTGAAGTAAGGGTTCCAACGACAGTCCTGTGAAAGGAGAAAATAGAACCCAGCGTGAGCCAAAGGCCCAGTAAGACATGCAAACGACTTACACAATCGAAAGCCAAAATGGCTCAAACAACACGGCAGCACGGTGCGTTACACACGCACCACTCAAGCAAAGTACAACAGGCGGCAACTGATTATTCTCACAACTGTCAACTGACGCGATAAAACAAAAAACATCTACGTCAAGGTCCAATTAGTGACCAGAAATAGGAGCAGTAGAATATACAGGGATAAACATTTTGGAGGAGTAGGGTTGGGTCGAATTTTCACACGACTGAACTTCGAAATTCGACACACTGACAGCAATTCGAGACTTGACTGTGAACAAATACCAGTGGTTGACCAGAAATGAGTGAAAATAGAGAAATATTATACTGGCCCGATTTCACGTTACTTGTTATGTAATTAGCCCCTGCACAAAAACTGCGATTTATTTTTATTTCAGTTGAATCACTACGAACCAAATCAAACGTGACATCCGCCAAAGAACAAGATGTGAACAGTGAAGTTTCACCGGAACCCTTGCCTGTAAAGTCGAAGCTACCTTCATTCCAACGTTTCACAGACTGTCTCACAAGACTTACAAAGCAATTCCAGGACAATCTGACTCATACGGGCCCTATTACACAAAAAACCAGGGAATTCAGCCTACCTGAGAGGATTAGCTCACCGTCAATGACAGATAGAACGAGTTCACCACTTCTGAATTGTCATGAGTAAGCCAGAAAGACTCATCCGTAAAGAACAGTAGTCTACGGGCAATCCACACTTTAAGCACTAAGTGTATTGCGATGCAAATATCATTTATAACCCATACTCTATTATATTCACCGTCCTTGTTGTGACGTATCTGTTAGAGATAACCAGGCTGGAATTTAACCCGATACCTTTTGAGTAGCTACATGTTTTAATTCGCTAGCCACCGGATTAATCGATAACGCCCGTTGCAGAATAAGTTAAATAACTATAGTGTGGTCTGAAACAACCTTTCCTCAGAAACGAACTTAAAAAGACAAGCTAGTAGTGGCATAGTGTACGATCGTCGTTCGAATTGATTTCGTTGTATCTTATCGAGTACATACTATAAAAATAGAAGTTATGAAACATATATAAATTCGTCACTTACGGAGAGTGTTCTTTTCAGGTGCGCAAAAATTCATGAGTAAACAATTCCTTTTGGATACACGTTTATCAACACTTGTCTCGGCAAAGTGGAGTAAGTGTTTATTTACTACCAAGCAATAGCATGTACACTCATCAAAACAGTCACCGTGATATATTTTATTATAGAGACATTACCAGCATGCACAAGCGCTACAAAAAATCTGTATGGAGGTTTGGAAAGACACGCGTGAACACGCGCGAAGTGTGAATACTGTGATTTCGAATTTCTCTTCCCGTTGTTTTATTGATAGTTGACTGTGTCCGTACCCTAAAGACTTCGAAAATTACGAATTAACCTATTCTTATTCGCTTAGTCGCCCCAGAGGTGGTAAAACGGTCCAACTGTGGATCTTGTGTAAAGATTGTCCGCGCGAGGGACCACGCCATGTAGTGCCTGCTCTGCGACACATGGTTTCACACCTCGTGTCTAGGCATGTCAAAAGAGGTCTACAAAATGTTGACAACAACACAGCTAGACTGTATCCACCTTGTTTGTCTCTGTTGTGGGACCGCTAGGCTTGCCCCTAGTTCTGAAGCTAGCACCTCAGCAGTGGATATGACATCCCCTGAGCCACGGGCTGTAGCCAGCAAGGTATGTAGTGCAAGTGTTACAGGCACAGCATCCTATATGTCAGTTGCCTCAGGAGCGAAGTCAAAGAAGGTTAACCGGGTTGCTCCGAAAACGCACATGCCCAATACTGCTGACAACCCGTCAACAGCATGTAAGCAAATGCGACCGAATTCTGAGGTTCTTCGCTCGGTACTACCTAAGAAGTCTGATGTTGTTGCTCGGGGGAGTTACGTTAATGAAGGCGTAATTTCGGCGAAGTTCACCAGCGGCACCAATACCGTCGCTCCCAAACGGTTGAGCTTATCTGCTCGGGAAGATTCTGTAATTGTTCAGAACTTTCCGGAATGTGCCGCCAGCTGCTTAAAGCCGCGAGACGAGCATGAACGTGAGTTCTGGATCAGTCTTTGCACTAAGACGGGTGTAAATCCAAGTGTCCCAAACTCTATTACGAGGTTGACGAGGAAATTAGATTTGCCACATGCTGACAAACTTCGGTTAGCAAGAGTCGTGTTTCTGTCACCTAATTTGACTGAAGCCGATCTCCTAGCTGCACATAAGCTGCTCGACGACTCTGGGGCCCAGGTATACCCTGATATACCGCGAGCTGAACGCCAGAGGCGAAAACGAGCTCAGAAGGAATCTGGAACCACTGAGTGATTTCGGAATTGTTAGGGCGCCCCAACATGTGACCGGCCCAAGGACGCCTCCGTCGTGAGAGCGAAGGAAAAAAATCACTCGACTCAGTCCGAA
Organism: Paragonimus skrjabini miyazakii; assembly: GCA_014338405.1. Classification (NCBI taxonomy): domain Eukaryota; kingdom Metazoa; phylum Platyhelminthes; class Trematoda; order Plagiorchiida; family Troglotrematidae; genus Paragonimus; species Paragonimus skrjabini miyazakii. Next base: position 23,081 of record JTDE01003335.1, on the reverse strand, counting down.
CCAGCAAAACTGTTCAAAATCGGTTGAGACTTTTTTATACCGCTATACACATGTGTGGTCCTAACTGTTTCTCATGATGGGGGGATGTGTGTTCATGACGTGCCCTATAAATAACTTGTACTTGTCGCCCTGCACGCACACGTTTGGTAGCGGAACAAAGCTTCTTATTTTGAACGCGTCTTTTGGCTTGCCGTGGGAGCGATTACGGGAACAGTCGCGGTACTATTCGGGACCGAGATTTTCGTGTGAATTATTACCGGGACGAGAATCCGATTTTATCGAGCGTACCACTATACCGAGATCGAACCAGTGTACCGTTCAGGAGGGTTTACAACAGGAATGTTATTATTAGGGGTGTCCTCAATTCCACCACCAACGACCTGGAACATGACAAGATTCAGTGGTGATTCCTGTCAACTGCACTTGAACTTACCAACGTCCAGGTTCAACGTATTCATCGAATCCTGCGGCCCAAGCTGGAGTCGGGCGAATCTCGACCACGACTCCTCAAAATTACTGTCACCTCGCATGGGACAACATCGCATATACTTGAGCGCTTCCGCCACCGGCGTCGTCTTATCCCTGGCGGGATTTCGTTTCACCCCGACCGTTTTGAAAAGGAACGAGATTTGTCAAAAGTCAACCACCGCACGCGTGCTGGTGTTGTGATCCGAGAACTCGGATGGTGCAAGGGTTATTTATCCGACCAAGCAATACAGGGGTTAAGCATTGAAACAAAACCTGGAACAAAACCACTCATTTGCACGCGGTATTCGGCCTCAAACCGTCTCGGCTGCCACAGACGTCAATGCTCAGTTCCATTAAGTAGCAGGGACTCCTATGGGTGATACTGCACTCTGATTTTCCTTCATGCACTTTTCCTACGGCTTGTACCATGTCAAAATATATGCTCTGGTCCTACTACTGAATAGCAGTTGTATGAGTAGCATGTTACGGTCGCTCAACTTCACTACACTAGTCGCTTGGTGGTTCCCGTTGAGGACTTAATGACCTCAAAAAACTCACTCCAGCCGGCTCCTTTGTAGGGATCTTGACATTCTATCCAACTGGTTTCGAGTGAACCGGCTCGACTTTAATGCTGGTAAGTGCAAAGTTGTGCACATTCGCGGCCCTATGAAACCACGTATTACCTCGACGAATATCCGTTTCAGACGGTTCTTATCGAGAAAGATCAAGGATGCACTGTTTCGCACGCTCTCTCAAGCTCTGCGAACGCTGAAACGAATGCAAAAAAGGCTAGCAACATCCTGCTATTATTGAAACTTTATTTCCACAAGTTCAATCCTAATTGTTTTCGGCTTCTTTATAACAGTTTCGTTTGACCGCATCTGGAGAACGGAACTGTAATCTGGCCAGCGCATCTCCAAAAGGACAGGTTGCTACTGGAGACGGTACGACGTCGAGCCACTAAGGCAATCCGGGGTCTGAAAACTAGATCGCATAAGGAAAAGCTACAATCTCTGGACATTTACTCTTCAGAGTATCGTTGGCTTAGAGGTGACTTGGTATCAACCTTTTTGATTATGCAGTCCCCGGAACATCCTTGCCGTCTGATGCTCAACAAAGGGAGGAGCGTGACACTGAGGGGCCACCCCCTAAAACTAGAGGTCCAACATAGCAGACTAGAATGCAGACATAGCTTTTACTCATTGCGCGTTTGCAAGGCTTGAAATGCTCTAACAGACCATGTTGTTTCTTCCAGCTCTGTAGCAATTTTCAAGGGTCGCCTTGACCAACAGCTATTGCATTGGTTAAGATACTGCACCGTTTCCCCTATTTCAGCCCGTTGCTGAGGGCCTCGAGATTCTACGTATCGAGATGCGGGATTCTCAAAAGCCCCAGTTTCCTACTTCCGTTTACAACCCACTGACAAGCTAGTAGTGGTAAAATGCACGATCCTCATTCGAAATGATTTCGCCGCATCCTATATACAGAAATGAAAATTATAAAATATACATGAAATCGTCACTTATAAAGGATGTCCTCTCCAGGTATGGAAAAATCCATCAGCATTACCAAGGTAGTGCTAATTTAATAAACAATTCCCTTTGGACACAACAGCGGCTTAAGTCGTTTAATAACTGTCTCGGCAAAGTGTTGCTAGCGTTTATTCCGGTGCGTGAAGAGGACTGAGAATACTGACTGATTGTCAACGTCGTGCTTTGTCTCGAGTACGTGATGTGCAATGGATGAAATCGGTGTGTGTGAATGACCTTTGACCTCATCCGCACAAGTTCCATCGGGTTGGCCGACGCGGTTGCGGACCCACTTAAGCAGATACTCTACCACCTTTCCATTACTCCTAGACTGGTGGAACTGCACCCACATGAATAAGGGCATACGCAATGTGAGATGAAGAAGAATGATAGGCCGTCCTTGATGGCGGGCGTTGATATTTTGGTAGTATCAAAGCTGAGAATTATTTTAGCCAAGTAGAAAACCCGTTTAGTGTTTGAGAACCAATCAGTTTGAGAAATTTGAACGTCGTCTTACCAATGAGGTTAGCTTTAAGTAACACTTCTGAGGCCACCGTTATTCGTTTCTCATCATCTCATCAATCTTGGTTTCTTCTCTAAATTTTATGAGATCTTTCAGAATCGGTCCCACTGCTTGATATAGTCATCGTGGTCTATGAGGACAACTCCACTTTGCCGAGACAGTTGTTATTAAACGACTGAAGCCGCTGTTATGTGTCCAAAAGGAATTGTTTATTAAATTAGCACTACCTTGGAAATGCTGATGGGTTTTTCCATACCTGGACAGGACATCCTTCATAAGTGACGATTTCATGTATAGTTTGTAGCTTTCATTTCTACAGCGAAATCATTTCGAATGAGAATCGTGCATTTCACCACTACTAGCTTGTCTTTTCATAGCGTGGTCTGTTTACACTCCTCTAGTTGAATAAACACGATCCAGCTGATAGCCACTTTGAACTGGTAACCAGTTGTTTGGTGGTAATTTTAGTTCATTACACAGAAACCGTCAGTCCAAGTCTCGTTCAGACTATGCGCACTTAAACAGTCCAGGCAAGGGCAAGGCCGGTCAGTGTGCAGTGTCGAACTGAGAACCGTTCACGTCGTTATAGGTCACGGTTCTCGTAGCCGTTTTCACTGTAAACCAACCAACAGATTATCGGTGCCCATCCAGCCAACGGCATGTTAAACAGCAACATTAACTATCAAATATTTCACTCTTAAAAAGGAGTACATATAACGTATAAGGGGTGTATTAGTATATATGCCAAAACGTTATAGTCTAAATCAGGTTCCGAAATCTTCTCGGATGTCAATGCGTTCAACCAATATGGTGCTGTTTGATCACCGCCTTGGTTACGCGCCCAATCGCTTGACTCAAAACAGAGAATGAGAAGAGACGCGGCAACACCGCACATTGGAAGTGCGGGTCAAAATTAAGCCACAGAGGCTCTAGAATTTTAGAGCGAAACAGATACCATACATGACAATCAGACAGAGCGGATCAAATGGAAGGGTCATGTGTGGTAGTCAGGGCGTCAGAACAAATCACGTTACAGCGCGCATCTGAAAGCAACACGGGAAAATGCAGACTAGATAGCGCACAGGCGTTCGATCGGACGACTGCGATCTGATTGGTTGAGTGGAACCATGCCACCACCCACGACCATACCGTCCAAACTGGGCCGGCCGGTCGATCGATATGGCGTGATGCCTCCTGATTGTTTCGTTAGGAGATGCGCTCCCTAACAAACACCTTCAAAGTTTTTATTCCAGATTCTTCTGACGTATGCAACCGACTGGGTTTTGACGGAACTTGTGCGCGAACTGTACGAAATGTTCAGGCAGGGAGTCTACAAAACTGTGTGTAATAAGCGAAGTATGGAACATCAGATTGCTCTTGGTATGGGGTTCTGAACTGTATTTCCCAATTAAGTAATGAGGCGATCATAATCAGACCATGACGAGCTACTGCTTTAATGGTTAACAAACATGCATTAATGGGATAGCATCAGTAGGGTACAGCTTAACGGTTATTTAGGACGCGCAAGTGGAATTACGTAAGATGTACCCTGTAGAGACATTTCGACCGATCTCTTCGGTTACGATACACGGACTATGATTAATTAACTTGCAACAATTTGAATAAGTGTAAAATAGGAATGAGTCAACAGCTGCGATAGAAATAGCACATATTACCAGTCACATTCGAATGGGCCATCATTAGTTAAAAACAAACGAACAAAATTCAAATTTCAAACTGGTCGAGTAAGAAACTAACGTTGCAGACAATATCGGTCTTACAGTAAGGCACGCGGAAATAAACGGAAACCACTAGGCAGTCCAACATGGGTATATATTATGTGTCTATATTATTAGTTAAGTGTTGTTATTATTTGAATGTTTTAGTTGTACCGTTTACACAAGTTTATTTCCTTCTCTTGTCCATCAGAAGAGTAAATTGTAATGAGTCAGAAAAACGGTATTTGATAAGTGGCACGTTGAGTCGTTAGAAGACAAAGGCCCGTAGAGTAAGGCGTTACTCTTCTGAGAAGGACGGTACAGTGGCTGTAATGTATAGAAGATAATGCTGAGTGATACGAATAAGCAAACGTGAATTATGACCAAATGTTAGTACAACGATCTAACATGGTCTCTTGCATTATGAGGCTCGCCAGCCATAAACAGCTTGTCATAACCGGACATTCCCAACGAGTTCTCAAAAAGCTTCCCTCAAAAACCTTTTAATTTATTGTCTTGAACCAACTGCTGTTTCACCGTTTGCACTGATACTGCCATGTGTGCTCAGACCTCTTAAATAGACTGATGAGACCATCGTTTGTACATGCAACGCTCGTGTGAGCTCGTATTCGCCGGTCTGGTCAGGGATTAAGTATATACGCAATAATTGCGTCGAGTATCACGCGACAAAAACACTCACCAGTAATGTCAACAACAAAAACTTTTTTGCTAGGTATTAATATTTCGTTTACTTCTATCAGCTGACAACGTAAAAGAACAGATCTTACGTAAAATGCGGATAGCAGCAACAAAAACGATCAAACCTCGGGTTTTACACCAGACGAATGGTTGGTATCGGTTCAGACAAAATGTCCGAGTCAACAGGTTGTGCACACTTGGAGCCGGGAGCTGAGTATTAATAAACATTTCCTCAAAAAACGCGAGTAATCTTGAATCTCAAGTACAGTACAGTAAACAAGCCGGGTAACGGTAACTTGCCAATGTCCAGAGAGTCGAACGCAGGATCCACCAAAGCAAAGAGAAAACATGTTACGGGTTGTCAGCATTTAGGTTAATCTCTTCAGGCGTCTACTCAAAGTACTCAATTCACACAACTAAATAGGATGAGAATGGCATGCACTTGAACGGATGACACAGTATGGGTTGGAATTTCACCACCAGGCAACGGATACATTCTGGGTCCACACTTTTTGTGTGCACACAGTCCCATCGATAGCCAAAAGGTTCAGACATGAATTACGTAAGAATACAGTGAATGAAATGATCGGGTTCACTGTATGTTCAGTCATCTGGATGTGTTTCGCAATCGAGGATTGTAGGTTACGTTGTTCTTCGTTAGCTATTCTGGTACCTTGCTCCACCGAGCTGATCAGCCACTTGGCGGATATGTTCAGATACTCGATGACGGAGGTATCAATCAATTTCGCCACTCTAAGTGTAATTACAACTGCAAATGAAGTGATAGTCAATATGAGTGGGGAGCGGTCAAATGAACAACGCTTAGCTTTACTCCCTGGGGTTGATTGTAAGATGCACAGTTTAGTTGCAGGATACGTTCCAGACAAGGCGGACTGAAGCATATGCCAAAGTATGTTAGCCAGATGCTCTCCCCGAACTTACAACTATGGGAAAACATTCCTTTTTGGCACTGTGTACACAACCGGCTTGATGTGCTTCGGTTTGCCATGGACACCAATAAATCTTTGAGGATATCCATTAACATGAAGCGTCTTCTTTATGAACTGTTCTCTGAAAACGAACGTATGAACCTTACAAATTCGGCGAGCTCGACTGAATAATGTGTTAACCAAGCTGTGATTATAGTTGACCGACGTGAAACTACTAAAGTGGATGTAGTGACAACAATAAGTGGGTATTCAATAAACAAAGCTAGGTTGCCACAGGATTCCCCCATTAAAGTAGCAGTGAAATGAGAGTGTAATGATTTCATGTCATTACAAAACTAGACTAAATGATCATCAACCAAGGGAAGTATCTACAACTGCCCCATCAGTCTGACTAAACTGAGATCTTCCAAATTCAAATCGTATGTCTTCTGTGCATAAGAGAATTAGATCTCTAAGATATTCGAAAGGAAATGGGATAGAAAGATTTTGCGATAGAATAAAGCCACATAACAATTCGTCAGTTTTGTGTAAAGAGATACTAAAAAAAAGATGATTCGGCGTCGATAAAAAAACATTGTTGTTTCACTCACGAAACCTTTACCAAAGCGTTCGCCAAGCCAGAAGTATCCTTGACACAATATAGTTTCAACATTTTGCACACCCGGTGAATCAGTTCAATAAGCTAACGAACAACCTTGTGATAAGGGGAGTTGTTCATGATCAGTATTGATCGCAAAGGGACATCGTCTTTGTGTTTTAAAAAATTCTGTTATGCGAGGTATTTTGTTGCTATTTGGTTTATGTTGTTTGTATAGTGTCTCGTTAAGGCAACCATGTAAAAGTAGCAATTGTAATGTTTTTGCAGGCTAATTTTCAGTCAGCTTTCTTTTTACTGTGGTCTTCAAGGCTTGCGTTCATTGTGCTCAAGTACTCAACACTAGAGCCCATGTCCGGCTGAAGAAAGAGGACATTCTTCATGTCTTGTAGCTGTTTGAGAGATTCATACGTCAAACAACAGTGCTGATGCATCGGTGCCGAAGTGAGCTCAAACACTATATCAATCAATTTTATCCTGAACCAACTAGCACTATCTGCGATTGTTGGGATAGACCCCTTCAGTTGACCGAAAGGGTTTCCCAATTGAATTTGCGTCTGCAATTTATTGATTTATTTCGAAGGTATCGTGGAACTCAACCACAGTGAGAGCACTTCCATATGGATTTTCGTGGATATAATGTCAGCCAAATTATGGACATGATTGTCCGGATCCGTTAGAAGTACAAACAAATTAATGTGGCTTTATTGATAAGACATCGGAGACCAGGTCTATGCGCACAAAAGTTGTTCACTCAGGGTGTATCTGCTACTTGGTGGTGAAATTCTAACCCATACTGTATCATCCGTTCAAATGTATGTCATTCTCATCTTATTTACTTGTTTAAATTGACTGTTTTAAGTAAGCGGCTGGATAGATCAAACCAAATGCCGATATCCCGTAACATATATCTCCCATCTGTGTTGATGAATCATATGAAGTGGACCTAATGTTTTAAATGCAGGATAGTCAAAGCGATTATTTAATATTTCTTGTCAATCTCTTGCCATTCTCCAGCTTGTCGTGTTAGACTAAACTAATCTGATCGGGAAAATGGACAATTTTTACTGTGCTCAAACGTTATCAGCGGTTGGCTAAATACTCCTAAGTGCCAAAATGCCTATTAAGTTCATTACCAAAAAATATATTGCAAGTGCACCTGGGAATAGAACTGCCGCGCCGTGATAGTCTAGTGGTTAGGACATTGCGTTGTGGCCGCAAGAACCCAGGTTCGAATCCTGGTCACGGCAAACGGCGTTTTTGCAGCGAAACTCATGAGTGGTAACCTATACCCATTGTCTCGACCATGCTCGGCGAACAGAGTAGAAAACGATGGGTCTACATTACTCGCCGATTGCAACATGATCGGAATACAGCTTCTTTTCGGAAGCGGCTGACTGAAAATTCAGTGGGAATACAAAAGGTGCAGCCAACAGTGAGTGATGTTCAGTATAAACTGATAAAAGTCCTCCATTTCATATAAAAGATCGCATCGAATGTAGTATCCATTTCAAAAATTCTCTTCGGTAAGCCTACGGTTTAGTTGTTCTGTAGATCGCTCCAGATGCCTTTAAATAAATGCTTGAATAAGAGTTACTAAACACGAATGTTTACTAGTCACCAGTAATTAACAAACAGTTATTTAATGTAGGTAACCACTACTACAATCGGGTATGCAACTGATGTTAGAAAGAATGCTTGGTCATACTGTCTCCATGTAAACACTGCTTGCGTGAAAAGCTCGATTAAGTTTATGTACTCATATTGCTATTCACGGTCACAGAAAATTAAAGAAAGAGCTGGGAAACAGTTTGGTATACACAGAATTTGTTTGAGGTACTATGAAGTACTCACGCTCGTTGAGTATTTTATGACTCACCCCCTCCGTGATGCAATGAGCGATTCACGGATACGATGCTGGGACTCCGAATCCCTTGAGTTGGTTCACTTTTGACTTGAGGTTACTCGGGCGACTAGTATGCACGGACTAACCAAATATATTTTTAATTCACGCTTTGCAGGGAGTTGCCACCAAACCTGGAAGAGACACAACTCACCAAAGTGGAGAAATTGACGTCGGAAGAGGTCAGTTTTCGCTTGCTCATGCAAATAAATGCTCAGTGAGTTTCTATACTCAATAACGTTCTTCATTCGCACCGTGGTCTTTATCAGTCCCAAGATTAGGGAAAGTCGTGGTTTGTTCTTTGTGTTTATGTTCGCATCACAAATGGCATAAATGAACAAAGATCTCCGTACCTTTACTCGCAGTTTTCAAATATGAGTTGAGAAACAATCTGAGCGTTACTCACTAACGAGTGTGGACAGGGTAATTTGGTTGTCTGGATTGGGTTCGGCGACGCAGTGGTTGCCTCATGAAGGCGTGACCGAAGTTCGAATCCCGGTAGCGGCAAGAATATACACAACTAATAAACAGCGATACTTGAGTGTAGTGTTTCTGTTTGAAAGAAGGTGACCGGAAAATCTACTGGAATGTGACGGCTACGGTCAGTTTATAATTGGGCTGGGTTGTGTTCCATCCTCCAAGTGCTCAGTAAATTAAGTCACTGCACCCATCCAAACGCTAAACCTTTATGTGTGTATGCTGGCAACCTTAAAAGAATGAGCAGAGAGCGTGTGTGGTCATCTGTCTGTGCCTAACGCGCGGGCTCACCTTCCTCTCATTCTTCTTGTTGAGCTGATTATCAAGGACGTGGAGTAATCAACTCTTTACAAAGAGGAACAGGGAAACCGTCTTAAGGTGCCTGAAAAATCGAATAACCTTATTCTAAACTGGAGGATTGTGTTTACAGACCTTGCGAGAGCGGAACTGTTTAGACGATCAGTGAAAACTGTGAGTAAGTCTGCTGGTATTAAATGTCTCAGTATGATAAGGAGAAAATCGCCCCAATTAAGAAGCAGGCAGTTTGATATGGAGCCAAAGTAGGAATACGTATCGAAGAGATGGAAAACCGAGCCTAACCTGAAAGCGCATAAGGCTATGGATCTACCATGGCCAACCCCACACCCTGTTAATCCGTCAAGACCCATTGTTCAAGTGGGTACTTGATTGCAGCGTGACATTGAACTGACCTCATTAACCACCCGTTTCCCGTTTACCCCCTTTAATGATTCTCCTGTAAAATTTGTGAGATAAATGTGATGTATTTAGTCTGATGATAAATCACTGAAAACAAGCTTGTTCGCTACACAGTATTTTTTCATAAAACCATACGTCACTTCGTAATTCTTGTATATGATATAGAGTTTGCGATTAAGGATAAGATACCAATTTCCTCAACAACTGAGTGTCGACCTTTCAATCACGAGAATAAAACAGTGGAACATACAGGAAATGATGGCAGCAACAGCAGTAGAGAAGCTCATGACTGGGCTTTACCTTAAAGGAGGGTGTGTTTTCATTTCCAAGGCAGGCCAGCTACTTGGGTAAACGGACCATACGTACACATAAGGCCGAGGAACTAGCAGCGATTGGCAATGCTTCGTCTGACGCGAACAAGTTGGGGTTTCGATCACGTGCTATTGCACGTCAGCCGAGCCGACCGAGAGAAGAAAGCAACCGACGTGAGATTTGGTTCGTATGTTTTGTTGTCATTGCCTGTTACGTCATCGCGCACACCATCCCTTGGGCTTATGTTCAGTTGCCCTTTGCCGTGAGCCTCGATCTGTCCTGTGGATAATGACGTCCTCGCAACGGCAGGTGAACTGATAGATTATGCAATGACAGATTACCACTGTGAATTACCTGAACAACTTCAGTTCAAAATAACACTCGATATTCAGTCGCGGGGCATGACCGAATCAGGACCGGTTAACAAGCTTTTTGAAAGCAAACGATAAGATGCCGTTGCAAATCGGTCTGACAGTACGTATTTTTGGTAAAGTTCAACAGAGGTTGATGGAACCTTTTTCACGTTGGACTAAATTCAACCCCGAATACCCGAGGCATTATGTCATACTCCCTTTATGAATAAGTTCATTCTCAGCCACCAGTTGTAGAGTTAAACGAGCGAAGTTGCAAATTCTGTCCTGGAATCGATCAGGGTTTGATTTCAGGCACAGATGAGCGTACAATCTCATTGACTTGGTGATGCTCAAACACTGGAGCTTTAAGCCACAAGTGACGGTCGGAGCTAAATAAATTTACTATGCACATTGTCTTAATTTTACGACGCAGGGGCTGCATCCAATCTTATTACAACATATATTTCTCCGGTACCAGAACCCATAATTCATGTTCCTATGGGGCGGCTGTGATGTAAAAACAAAAGATGGGAATAAACAAAATATGTTATCATGCCGAATTTGAACGGGAAATAAGAGAAAGTAGTGATGCAATTAATTTTTGTCTTGTTACGACCCCACCTGATAGAGAAAAGACAAGAACAACGCAAAGACCACGAGCAGTGTCTCTATCACGAACGAACGCAACGACATTGCAAGCGGTACGAAAATCAGAGCTCAAGTATCGGAACGCAACTCTCGCAACTTAGAACCCCCCAACAAGTAAGAAAAAAGACGGCCTTCAAGCGAGCTTTATCTGCTGCTCAGCCCGAAGGCAAAATTGCGATTTACAGCAACTGTATTTATAGGTTTGCAGTGGCCTTGGACCTAGGTCGCCGAATGGACCAATCAGAAGCGAGCGTAGCTTCCTGGATGTTCCAGAATTCTCACGAGCTTTCTAGTTCCCGGGAAATGAAGAAATCTATTTCCCTTGCGAATAATGCGAATTTTTGGGAAAAAGTTCCTTTTCCCAACATGTCTAAAATTGCGTCAACCACTGTTTCGGCCATATGATCGTTTAACTTCAAACTGTTAAACAATGCGATCTCTTTTTCTCTGTCAGTATGCTTTCGATTACAACATTCTTGACGAAGGTCATTCGGGGCGATTGAAACGTTTAGTAATACAACCTGCTCTTAACGTTGTGTTCTTCTCAATCCACTTATCAATAACATGTTAAACATGACACCCAAACTGTTTTACTTCATTCGTAATAAACTTGGTACGGATACTTTGAATATTGAACCAACCTAGTTGGATCACAGAAAGTTTTCGCTGGTTACATTTTTAACGACTGGAAAATTGTTGTAAATGCTCGGACATATATTCTGGATCAATGATGGAATAAACGAACGCTCGATAGAACTTGAAATTCCTGCCGTGAAATAAACAAAACAGAAGCCTTCTTCCTGAAAAGTGATGCAAATGACCCCGCTAACTGCTCTCATCCCAAATCAAAAGACCAGTGCAAAAAGATAGTTTGTCATGCCGGGAAACGTGCCACAGGAATAAGAATACAGGGGTATACATATGGTGTATTGTGACCCAAAGACACCCTCGATCAGAAAGTTGAAAGAAGATTGTCACTAATACTAGGTCACCAAACCACCAATCAACATAGTGGGTTAAAATTCGAGTAGGTAGAAAACTAATCGAGAATCCCACTAGGCCGTTCCGGGTATTTTTGATCGCTCTGATTGGCCAGAATTGTTTTCTCTGGGAAGGAGACATCTTTTTCTAGGGGAGGAATGGGTTGCCCTGACGAAAATGTGTACGGAAATAAAGGGTCCGAAGTATGTCTGATGCGAAAAAATAGACAGGAACTTTGTTAATCGATTTGTTGCAGCAGGCTTAGAGGAGTAATGTTTTGTTCGGTAGGTAGCACAGGGCATTTGAACGCCAGACATCTACAATACATTCCTTTGTTGTGCATTCTCAAAACAGTATGACCTTAAACTGGTCTTGACAGCTTTCTGAATGGATGTATTTTACTGCGAGTACAGCTCATCAGCGCAAACAAATAGGGTGCTTGTGACCCGGCGGAAGTTTCGGTTAATGAGCTACGACTTTAGATGAGTCACGGGACACAGTGGTACATTTCTGGAATAGGGCACATATTGTAATGCATAAGAGATCAGCACAATCTTCGATGCGCACGGACGCGCTGAAACGGAGACGATAGTGTACGGTCAATGTAGGATACGCGGAGTAGTCCCAACACACAGCAGCCAGTCACTCAACAGAACACCGGAACAACAAGAACAACGAGCCGCGAGAACAGTGTGTGTACTGTGTATGGTACAAAACAGAAACAGGGTACAATTCTTTCATTCCATTCCGTCTTTTACATTAGTTAATTACAAACGGGGTTCGGGGAACTTGCTGACCTCATAAATACAATTCTTCGGTACGTGTCTTGTTCCTGTTTACTCATTAACGTCCCTCGTCTGCACATCTGAAACGACAAACACAAAGGAATAGTTAGCCAACGATTATTCACTAGATCCTTGGCTTGTCCCGTTACAATATGAACATTTGATGATGCGCCCCTGTAGCGTTGTTAATTTTTTCTTACTCTTCAGAATGCAGTGCCATTTTCCAGGCGTTCCCTGTACGATCATCCAATACAACCCATAACGGCACCCTACTTAGATGTGAGTGCAAGTGAGCTAGCCGAGAATACATTCTTCTTGGCCAAGCGATCAATCAGTCCAGCCACTTTGAGCCGAACCGGACACGAGAGCGGTGACAGAATCTCGGATTCCCTGGAAATGAACGCGGAGTCGAACTCAGCCGTACAACGACGTGCCGTCCTGATTGCCCAGTATGTAAACTTAATCTATGTAAATTTTAGAATACTGTTTAGTATTCCCCACAGAACATTTTATAAGATTCATTTAACAAACTGCGTTGAGTGAGCTCTAAATCAATAAATGTTTTATTTCACTTTCATACTTTTACACAACAAAGTCAATCCTTCAAGAAGGCTATTTTGATCAAATACTCTTCAATTGGGAAATATAAGGTATCAGTAAAAGCGGAAAACAAAAAAATATTACCATTATCACCATAACTCGATTTACGAGGTATTGTTGATAAGACAGCAGTCTAGTGTCGACGACCATCTTGCTCTGTATATGAATACTTAACATGATATTGTAATCTCTCACAAAGACATATCGAAGAAGATTACGACCTGAACCTGTCATTTGAACTGCTGATCCCGTGGAGTATCGTATCAGGTTTATGGTCAGTGCTATGGATTTAAGGTCGGGTACATAGCGCACAAAACAGGTGGCCCATGTAAAACTGTTAGTTGATGTTTGTCTATGAAATTTGGTTCGAATTCGGCATTAACATGAAAACTTTCAGAAACGGACGTGAAGTTAACAAAGTAGGATAAGGTGTGATGGTTGTATCCTCAGAAGAATTCAGAATATTCAACTAGACTGAGTGGAATAGATATCTTCAGCAAAAACACTTCAAACCCTCGGGTGCGTTATCCCACCCGGATTGTCGTGTATGGACATGGGACAGTTTAGATGAGTGCAAAACCGGAGCATGTAAATGATCTAAATATCAATAGCAAACATGGCTACGATTAAACCAATCAGGATTCGATATAGTCGTGATGGTGTCTATCATGAACTTTTCAAAAAGATCAGGTAGGGGACTAACGACGATGATCATTTGAAGGTTAAAAAGCCGAAAACTGAAATAATTGTAGACTAGGAAGCAGTCGGATTGAAATCTCTAATACACTATGTATGCACTGTTAAGCGTCAACAGGCTTGAAAGAAAGCTGCATAAACAGATAAGAGAACATTGAAAAATATCCAGGAAAAGACCAAATCCAGGCTATCAAGCCTCAACACCTTGATAGTGCTAGTGTTATATAAAATGCGTCCTCGTCTGCAAGTAGTATAAAATGACTCGTACGCGCACGAACTATAGGCAGTTCTCAACGTCAAGAAGACAAGGGACCAGAAGCGACTATTGGAAACTTGTACATGCGAGACGTGTCACCAAGTCAAATGAGGACGTGCTACTGCCCAACGGATGCGGATACACATCAGCCATGCCAATTTGTTCGTGCGTTCGTTGTTCTATGTCTTCACATACCTTATGAAGGATTTCTTGCAATGAAAAACGTTCCAGGCCAAGCGCCTTTTGCGGTCACAACACCAGGTTAACCACCGTGAGCTTCGGGCAGGCGAAATCAATTATGTTCGTTCAACGTAGAATTAAAACAGCTACACGCAACACTACTGAATAAAGACATTGGCGAACTTGTTTTCGATACTTCATCCAATTAAGAGGCTTATATAGTTGGATCAATATATTGATCGGGCTTACTACAGAGAAAATAGTGTAGTGGATAGGGGCGATCGCACTATATTACTCACATCACTGCTATTCAGTAGTGGGGCCAGAACATAGATTTTGATATTGAAGTAGCCGCGGGAAAAATACAAGAGGAAACTTCGGAGGACAGCATCACATGAAGTGGTTCTTGGTACGTAAAGAAACGTAGAGCAACTGAGCGTTAGTGACTGTGGCAACCGTTATGTTGTGGGCCCAGTACCGTACGCAGATTTCAGCCGGATATTATCGATCTCACTTTGACAGACAGTTTCCCATACAGTTGTCTGCCGAGGGTGAGCAGACAACCCGGCCATCCGATTGCAACGGCTGACGCGGACATGTGGACATCAAGCTGAAGTTGCTTACCCCATTGGCACTACCCTAGTACTTCATGTGCAAGGTTTCTTGTAGTAAGTAAGGAACCAAATGTTCATAAGCTTAGTTTACTGAACGTATTTCATGTCGCGTAGACTTCATAGCAGTATGAAGATGTAACTTAATTTTGTTAAGAACTTCTGCTCTGTGGGTTGATCGATCACTACAAAACTCGTTACAGGAAGTAAATATTGTTTTCACTAAATGTTGTAAGGGCTAATATGCTGGGTCTTCTGTTAATCAACATGTTTGTCAAACTACTTATCGTTAATACAAGTTCACTGGTCAACAATGATGTTGGTGGATCCTAGCGCCAACTGCTCGAAGAATCCTGCGGAGGCATTCAATAAATTGGACTATTTGACGGATTCCAAATGACATCTTGCAATAGGTGGATAACTATGCCTAAGTGTGAAATTTCTGAGGATCCGGCGTGGTTTCCTAGCTCATCCAGTAAGGTGTATTCCTCGTTTCTTCCGCTGGTTAGAGTCCAGCTGAGGCTCAGATTCTTCTCGATTAGGTCTCCTCTAAATCGACTGATCCGCCATACTGCTAATTATTGGGTAGTAATTCGTCGAGGGAGGGTTAGTTAGTATAAATCAAACGCAACCATATTTGATAGTAGCCTTTGTATTCAAATGACTTTTCCCAACCAAAGCTTTGAGGAAAAAACACCTCATCATTGTCACTCGTGCCCTAATGTGCTTGAGCGTTCTCAAATGACAAAACCGGTTGTGCTTAGGTGATATCAGGAAAGACAGTTACCACTTAAGATTGTGGATCACATTTGAAATTTAGAGATAATTCATGTGGACTTTGGTAGATGAAATTTCCACTGAACACAATGCGTGTTTAACAGTACATCATATAAATTTGCCCGGTTGAATCTCCGGTTCGTAGAAAATAATGCACGATATTAATGTGCTCTCGCTGTAGTCAAGTGTAACTCATACAGTTCAAGTGTGACTAAGGTAACTCGAAAGTTAATCACGTGATGTAAGTGTGATTAACTAATAGAATACTTAGAGGTGACATCACATCTTAAATACCGAACTGCATTCGCTTGCCATCAATCTGATGATTCATTTGTGGCTCACAATCCGAGTTTGACTCAAATGTGCTTACTTAGTGACGTGTCATCTGCAATTAGTCCATTTACACATATGGTCTAAACGGAACCGGTCAAAAGGATAATGACAACCATCAGGTAATGTCTATTCAAGTTATCTCGCTGCCTTATAAATCTAACTATTTGGATTATGATTCCGGTTGACTCAGTTGGCCTCGGCGTGATTGGTCTCGGAGTATAGTGTTAACACCGAGAGTACATTGATCTTCACTTTGTGCCGAAAGTTTTTTTGGTATCACAGTTCTATCAGGCAGACTGATTGATCCCTTCTCAGGAAAAACCAGATCGTAAGAATGATTGATTTGCTTCTGCGGAGAGGAGCAGATCCGAACGCAGCTAATCAGCCGTTACCATGTATCTTCATGGCCGTACAAATGGAAGACGTTGCGATGGTTGAACGTTTACTGAAGCACGGAGCTGACGCGAATGCATGTCTTCGCATCAAATCACAAATCGAACAGAAACACAATTTATATTCAAAGGTATGTTCTTTTTAAAACACGAAGGAAAGAATAACGAATGTTTGGTCTCGAAATAATGGGCTAGAGTGGCGTGCACCTAGGGGTATTGATAACATTTATTGACACCTGTTTCAAGTGGGTATACCACGATGCAATGCGTGTTTCTGACAGATACCTCAGAATACGTGATTTTTGCATTTTTGTTACTACCACCGACTGTAACATGGTGATGGAACGTACTCAGTCAGAATACTGAGGATGTTTACAGCAACAAGAAGATCGGTGTTACTTTATCGGCTAACAATTATTCTGAGAGTATTTAGATGACAGCCTTGAAGATACATGCGAAGTGAATGAACGAATGCGTCCTCCAAGTCATTTGGGTGGCGTAAATCTGGTTCATGTCGTCATAAAATAATAAGGGCGTTTTAAAAAGCTTTTTAGTTAATAGTTCGATTTTCTCAGCATTTCGGTCGTTGTGCTGCGCAGTGTCTTTTCAACTCATTCACACGTTCGCATATTCAATTACATAGTCAAGCCTGCCAACTATTTTTTTGTCAGGTACGTTCATTTGACTGACAAGGTACATGATAAGGCAACAAAGCGTATTTTGTCGTCTTTTTCATATTTTTGCCCAGAAAGGTTGTTTGAACTAGGACACCTTTTCAAGTAGTATCGACACACCAAAAAAGGCTTTATTTTGATTTGCAGTATGCAATATCAGCGGTCGCATCCTTTAGAGCATATCCTTACGTTTGGTGAAATTCGTTGTCTCTGAACTCGCTCGCTGAAGTTGCAGAAACGTAAACCTCACTCGTTCAGTCCAATGTGGAACATCCTGACTTAATCTGTCGTGACAGCGCCATCAGTAGATGAGGTATATATCCTCGTAATACTAGTCATAATCCCCAGTCAACTTGACCAATTGGATAGCTTTGAAGTCATATAAGATCTCGTATGAAGGTCAGCAATTTGATGTCATCTGAAGTGAGTCTGCTTTGTATTTGATTGTCATATCCTAGTTACCCTTCTTTCTACGTATTCTAATTAACTTGGCGAAATTTTGATCCATGATCCCCATGACACACCATTTCCGAAACGAAACCCTTTGTTTGTTTGTTCGTCTGTCTGTTTGCTTGTTTGCACTTCCCTTACTCTATACTTTTTTTTGTCATTGTCCAACGCAGATTCAGATGTGTAAAAACGTTGCAAGTTTTCTCTAACCTATAAAATTTGAATGACTCCAACAATTCTTTGTTATCATGTTCTTTTACTTTCGGCATTTTCAATGCCAAGAGACATTGATGTCCGCAAGTTTAAAGTGGTCGGTGGTCAGCACTGATTTTGTTCCACGTAACATATCGATCAATATCACCATAGTTATTATCAACAGCAATACACCAATGGTTAGTCTTTAACAACCAAACACTCATAGTTTCGAAATAAGACAAGGACAGAGATAGAACGTTATCTTTCATGGTTTTTTGTCCAAATCATAGTAGACGAAATGAAAACGTGTTATCTTCATTCTCATTGAACATACGTCAACACGGTGTGCAACACAGTGGAGATTTTCGCTAGTAAAGCAGACTCCCCCAGATGGTTAGGAGTCTGTAAAACACGATATGGACGCAAAAGGTTTATTTAGGTTCAACAGGTGAGCTGCTCTATTCTAACGTTGTTGTTTGTGAAACCACGCCTGTGCAGTTAAACTTCATTATTTAATGCGTGAAAGATGATGATACCTAGGTCTAAATGTGAAAGCTTTGAGCTAGACAACTAAATCTCCAATCTAGCTGGTAATACACATGGGCGATTGAAGACTGTTTCCATATCCACGATAAATTCAGTGCAATACGACACGTGGTTATGCATTCGTGTTGCTAACGTTTCACATTCTTGACCTTTTTACTGGATGCCAGACCAGTGTAAGAAAAATGCAAATATTGAGGTCATCGAACCGGTAGTCAATGCCATGCTGAACGTCACTTATTGATGAGTTTTTCTCCGCCATTAAGTTATACAGCGCATGACAATGTCATGACAAATTCCTGTAAATCCAATTCGAGTTTGAACCACTGTTTGTAAAAGTACTCTAGGTTGTAGTCTAACAAACTGATCAAGTGGATAACGTGTTGGAGAGAAACACGGTCTGTCGAAGAGGTGTGGGGAGCTAATGAATGGGTTAGAATTATCTACGTGCCATCATGAAATGTGTGCCTGCCAGTGTCGGGCTTACCCTGTCTTTAGGTGGCTTCGTTGATCTATTTGTCTCATCGCCATGTGAACGTCGAGACCGAAAATAAGTTTGCGCAGGAGCGTTGATTGTTTAACCAAACTCAATCTTAAGTGTTGAATCGCTTGATTCTTCTATGGTCTTTATACTTAGTGAAAACCACTTTTATTAATGATGAGTAGTGTAGCAGTTTTATGATTTTAGATGAGACCCAATTGTGAAAAGTCAGGGCTTCGCCTGGATTCGAACCGGCGACAGAAACACCATGCCTCAACGCGGCAAGTGCTCCACCAGTTGAACTACGAAGCCACGCCAGGAGCTCCGAAATTTCACATTTAGACTCGGTTACTCACCCGTTCCACTGTCTCATATGGAATCCACCAAATGATCCAGGGAATCGACTGCCGCGGCAGGATTTCTCGAACAGTTCACACTGGAATCCACCGACCCCACTGTTGAGCATAGAAATGGTATTACTAATGAATAGTGAGGCATATTTATAATTTTATTAAGAATACCAATAAACAAACACGTTATTTGTTTCTTATTGTTGTTTAAGGCAGCACTTTACCATTAAATATACGACTAATAAATTCAAATAGTAATCTTATTTTGGGCAGAGCCTTACTCATCCAAGGGCTGAGAGAGTGGCAACGCTATTCTGTCATTTTTTGTTCGCTGAGCATTTTCTTAATCTCATTAAGACGTTTAAGTCCCGCTTTATTCATATTCAGTAGTCATACACGCTTCTTGTGTGAATAAGCATCATTAATAGATTTTCTTATCTCGGAATATATTACTAATAAATAGTATGAATCACTGAATCCTCAATAACCGCTTTATCGGAATAGAAGGAATACAAGTGATAAGTTAACATTTTATCTGCTCTTTTCAGTGGCGTATGTAAACTATACGGCTATATATACAACAGACATAAGCTAGACATGCATGCAATTACAAAACATACTATGAAACAAATGATGGCAAACTGGCCTCAACTTAGTGAAGTACAACCATCGACAATCTCATTATAACAGGATACCAAGCTGATATAGTCAGCGAGTTCATGTACTATTGAGCAATCGATTCCCTCAACGCTTTTGCTGAGGGTTTCCTTATCCGAACTTACCAGGCTATGTTGAGTGCTTAAAAATGATTAGGGCAACCTATCGGGTTGCCATGATCCTGATTATATAATATTTGATGTGTTCGTGAGCGTATCTATAATCACCGTTTGTTTCTATTTGTCTGATGTATACATAATCTGCATGTTTTACTTTTGCAGCTGATAAGATTAAATGATAACATATTGTAACAAATATCTTCTTTCTGCTTTCTGATGAAGAAAACTAGTTTGTCACACTTGTTAATCTTGAATAAACCCGGTCGCAAAAATATCTGGGCTTCAGCTGGAAATGCGCGAACCGTAGAAACAGCGGGTCCGAACGCAGCAAGCATAAACATGAGATAACGTCTGTGCCTTAGAAAAGTTAGGTTTAGATTCAGTTACTATCCATTCTCTAT
>JTDE01003334.1:49404-81895 GCA_014338405.1 Paragonimus skrjabini miyazakii | reverse complement strand
GGCCCAGGATCAAGAAAACTTCTACCTAAATGGAAATGTCCGTATTTGGTAGTCTCCAGACGAGGCCCAGTATACACGATCAAGAGGGACAGTGAGACGAAACGAGTGCATGCCAGTGAGTTAGCGATGTGGCACGAGATGCCGGTGCGGTGAACCAGAAGATCAATAATCCAGGAGGAAACACCGCGTCGATCGGAGAGGATTCGTCAACGGTTGCAGAGGAACCAAGGAACCTCAGAAGGGGGAGGAGTGTTGTATGACAGACAGTTTCGTTGTGAGTAGTGTACTACTCACAAGTAGTACGTTACCCACAGAAGACATTCAGGAACAAAGGGGCAAGCTGCGAACGCCAGGAAGACGAAGGACAAGAAGAGACTATCGAAATAGTGTGTACGCGCTACGGCAGAAATTCTACCAAGGCGAATGACAATGATGTATATGAATGCATGTCTAACGCGCAAATGAGTGTACGCGTTTGTGGTTCGATTTTTGACATAACCTATACGGGCGTTTGCACAATAGTCGAATTCTCAGGCCAAGCGTCTTTTGTGCTCACAACAACTGGTGCAGTGACGAACCGCTCGACAATTCAATGATTTCTGTGTTTTTGACTTGAAGAGAAGTCGATTGCAGTTAACGGACAGCTACCAAGTCTCCTCTCTACGCGATCGGGCGACCTGATCATTATTCACAAGCTAATGTGGTTGAGTGTTCACATATGATAATTCGGTTGTGCTTAACGTGAGGTCAATGGCACAGTGGTAAACACGGTTGCCTCATGAACAGCGTGGCCGTTGTTCAAGTCCCCGCAGTGGCGATGATATGCACTACTGACAATCTCTAATGAGAGCGAAACTCGATTCTATTGCTTCTTTTCGAAAGGGGCCGACTGGAAAGTCTATGGGAATGCGACATTTGCGATCAGTCGTGTCTGATGTTCAGTCTATAACAGAAATTTCTGTTGGTAAGCCCCAATCACGAGGTACCTCTTCAGTTCCCTAGCTACCTAGAGGATTTCTGTCAATTCTGATGTCAGCCTCTAGCTACCGTTCTTGAAAGGAGAAGGACAGAGATGATCTGAACCAGGAGACTTATGGAGCTTCAACAACTTAAGCTCCAAGGCCACTTCTGCTTCCGACGGAGGACCGTCTAGAACAAAATAACTGACTTTTTGGGTCCCATCATCTGCATAGTCTGGTCGAGTCTAATGGAACTTTTCCTCAAGATGTTCAGCCCACCTGTCAGGTTGATCCGATTGGCTGGTGATAAGTGAACCATATTTTTTGCACATGGCCTCACTTACACCGACTTGATGGCCAATACAACGACGGACCAGGAAAAATGGCTTTCTGCTATTCCCATTTCGAATGGCGCGTCTTATTTCATTCGGCTGTTCAACTAAATAGTGCTCACCGTCTTTGTGCAAGCTTTTAGTCAGCTTGCGTTTAATTTCTCGACGGTCGTCATCATATTCAGAAGCTGATGGGATCGAGCGACACTTGTTCGTGAGATGTATCGACGTGGTGGAATTCCAGTTCTGTCACAACTGAACAGCTCCTTCGAAACATACCTGTTCACGGCATGCTTTCATAGCTGCGGCGATTTGTTCCCAGTGTTCTTCAAGATCCCTCATCTGATTCAAACTGGGCAACTTGTTCATCGAAGCCTCCTGGTAAGCGTTCTTTACATCCTCATCGCTTGAATGCCAGTTAAGTACCTTGCACTTAACAAAACGGGCACGCACGACATCATGGTCCGAGTCCAGATGGTTGCTCCAAAAGGCACGACAGTCCTTAACAGCGTGGCGCCACCTGCAACTAACTGCTATATAATCCAACTATGTCCATGGCTGAGAGACCCACGGAGGTTTCCAAGTAACACAGTGCTTCTTTCTGTGTTGGAATGCGGTGCTCGAAATATGGAGACCATGAGATGCACATAATTGCAACAGTCTTTCTTCATTGTTAGTGCGTTGTGCCCGGACACCAAACATACCTCAATGCCGCTTCTCGTCCGGGGAAAGACGACAAAGTTGGGCATTAAAATCGCCCGCTAGTATGATGATTTCTGAGTGCTTAGTTTGCCTCAGATGGCCAAGGAGGGCGTCTTAAACCGCATCCTTGGTAACATCCGAACAGCTGTCTGTTGAGGCGTACGCCGATATAGTGAATACACAACGCTTTTCTGATTTGCATCGACAGGTTTTTCCACTGCATTGAGTCTGACAGCACACAAGCGACTGTTCACCGGGATCCAATCGAGCAACCATTACTCTGCTCTGGAACTCATTGTGATTCCCACTCCTGCTTGACTGCGAGATTTAGCTTAGGCGTCACCAGAAACCCTGAGACAGAAGCGCTTGGATCGACAGTTATCTAAAGATGAGCTAAAGCGAATAACGGTGTTCGAATCATAGACTCGCGCCTCTGACACAGCGCACACCGGGCTCCAGGCCTGGGAGAGTACTTGCCAGGGCAGCTTGTTCACCAAATAGTGACTCACCTGAGCACACATGGAAGGCATTTTTTTTGGGGACCAAAGAAGATGAAGAAGTTGTTATGAATGGATATTGTCAGTCAGAAGAACGGTAATTTCCGATACTTTTCGGTCGTTTATGCAACGAAGGGGTTTGAATTGAGAGACCCCATCCCGAGTATTTGACTCAAAAGGTTGACCTGCGAGATAACAGAATACAGGGTTTTCTTGAGAACCCTTCCCGGAGCCAAAAACTCAAGAGTTCGACTCACTTGGTAGTGAGGAGCTTGCCTAACCCGAGGGCGCAATGAATAAGACATTAACGTCTGATTCTGAGTACTGGTGCGTGTAGTAGACGTAGCCGAATCTACTTCAGGCTTTTGAACGATACCGACTGTTTTTCGACGGTTGCCGGCGGTCACGGTCAGCCGTTGGGTAATCCGAGTACTTTTTGTTCGATTACTTTTCCTGACCCCATGCTCTCATATTCAAAAAACAGCAGTCGCATCTATAAAAATAATTCTGAATTATGCTGATGGAACTGTGCTCCGTTACCTAGGCTCTCTTATGCGATCAGTAGGGCGAGTTACAACCGCATGAGTATATCTTTTCATCCGACTGTTCCGTTTTTGCCTGTCTGACAAGGTTGCACCTGGAAGGGTTGAAGTCCTAATCAACATATCCCTCCGGATTGATACGATGAACAAGCCTGACCACCACGTCAAGATAGCAGCATAGGTCAACGGCAGATAGATACCTGTTGCCGTTTCTTCCACGTTGTTGATCACTAGCGTTGCGCAGCGTGATCTCGTACCACCTATTTGAATTTCTATCTTCTGACTTCCGACCATCTGGTTATTATCCATGATCCAACGTCACCCTACCGTTCACATCTTCTACAGTTCAAGTGGCAAGCATTGGATGAATCGCTGGCTCATCTGTCACCCTCTCGTTTCCTTGTCTGTTTCCCGCAGACCCAGCGTTAGCTACCGTACAAGGTGTTGGTAACGAACCATTGAGTCTTGAATGTCACCAAGCCGGGCATTGTGTAAACTGTCCATTGCTTGTTGTCGTGCTTGTTCTTTTCTAAACTATTGGAACAATCCCGCTCGTATTTCTCGATATGAACCTTCTGTCTCTGTCTAGTTACTCAAGACATGGACACCCTTTGCCCGTCGGATGCACAATGTCTCAAGTGTTGTTAGCAGGTGTGCGTCACCATTCAGTCTTTCGTACACTACAGTCGATTCGAATTTTAACCGTCTGTCTTTCATATCTCCGTCTGTGAATTACCTTGACCACGGCAGCCTTCTAGTGTTGTGTTTAGATCATAGCACGAATGAGACGAAAAGCAAGATCTTTGTCGTCCAGTTGGCACGTTCTCATGCTGCTTGTGCCTTTACTGTAAGTACCGGAAGTCCAGTCCACAGTGCAGCGGTGTTTTCATGTAGGTGGCTTGTGCACTTTAGTTTGGATCTTTCCACTAGGCTTGCGTTTTGTGTGTTAGATTTTCGCTTATCTTTTCCCACTCATTTGGTCGACTTCGTTCACTAACGACTCGTTCAGTTTCTCGCATTGTCCGCGATCTATCCGCTGTGATTTGTGACTATATTCCACCACTGCGTAGAGCTATTCTACTGAATATTTTAGTAATCGCGTCTCCAACCTGCTCACCCATCATATTAGAAGTAACAATCGAAATTACTCGGGCGATCACTTTGCTTCTGATCAGTACGATCGAACGGCCTGAAAGTTACCGACGATCGTGATAATTCTATCGCGCCTATTATGAGGTCAATGGAACAATCAACATAACGAGTGGACTACAGTTAATTTCTTGGTTTAGTGGCGGGCTCTAAAACAGTTATGTTTAAGTCTTCTTCTACACCTTAGCAAATTTACACTTAACCCCGAGTCTTTTACATTTTTTTTTGTTCTACATCGGTCGCTATACCTAAAGGCATTTTAGATTTTATTCTTCGATTAGTAATGAGCAGTAGGGGAGTTCGGTTTTTATATACACAAGTGACCGAAGCTGTCGCATTCACATAAACTCTCCAGTCGGCTCCTTTCGAAAAGAACCACTAGGCTCGATTTTCGCTCTCGTCAGCACTGCATATTCTTGCCACGGCCGGGACTAGAACTCCGGTCAAGCTTTTATGAGGTAACCTTGTTTGCCACTGCGCGTTACTGACTCCACATTAGGCACGACTGAATCATCATATGTGAACGCTCAGCCACAATCGCCAAATTTTCCAGTAGGAGTTTTCGCGTCGGGAGATGCTTGTCCGTCGTTTGCACTTGATTTTGGTTTCCCCGCAATTTCTATGTGCAGTTGATAGCTACTGGTTCCACATGAGTAGCATCGCATAACTCGAAATAAATGAGATTAATGAAGTCGACTATTGGACTGTTAACGAATACTGATGAGTTAACGAATAGTTAGCGAGTAAATGTTTTAGTGAAAAATGCCGAATTCACATTGCCAGAGTTTACTTCTACTCACTCCCGTCTCTACGGCCGATGTTCATTATGCTACCGTGCATATTTTCTGAGGTTGACCTTTGCATTTTTGTCTCACCATAGTGGTCATATTTAACCACTTCGGCATACCAACCCAGCATTGATCTCGGGGCTACTTTTTCATCGGTTGAATGACGGAATTTGAATCTGCCAGATAAAATATGTATTATGAGTTATTTCTTACACGCACCACTTAAAAGTGATGATTGGTAATGTCAGCCGCTTCAAAGCTTCAGTTTAACTTATAGGGTGTTGACAACCTTTCTGCACTTGCTCGTCAACTCATCTGAATCGCGTATGACGCCGCCCAGAACCCAACTGCTACAGTCAAGCTTGTTTACTGATATTTTCCATCCTTGGAAATGAACATGCAAACATACTGCAGCTCAGTCACGTTTATCATCAGAGCGTAACTATTCTACCTCACAATTACTAGATGTTGGAACTGGAATCAATCTGCACCTTGCAGCTGGACAAAACTGGACAAGGATGGTTTGCTTTGCTTAGCGGGCGCCAACTATATACCGGTTTTGATAAATTTATCAGCGCCGTGTAGTTAGATTATATTTGGTGAATATCGGTGTACCATCGATTTTTACGTGAGTTTATGCGTTTGTTACAGCTTCGCTTGATTGGACATAGTGCATGGATGGACAGAAATTAACAACACGACCAGTACGATGTTACCCTGAAAACAGCAGTATGTTTGTTGTTGTCTAGTTGGTCCCACTGTATAAAAAAATTGCTGGGGAACATTTACTCCAGAGGTTTGAACTTTACATTTGAAAGATCCACACTGTGGTTTTACTGTTGTTAACGCATGGACACACTGTCAATAGGAATTTGCAGATATGCATTTTTGCGACCAGCGTCCGAGAAGTACTTCGAATCAAATTGGTTGAACATGTCGTCTGGTTTTCTACTGTAAAACTTCTCTTTAACAAACATTTATTTAAAGTAACGCAATAATCAGCACACATTCCCAGTGTTATACCGTCACGTGACAATTGGAATGGCTTTGTGAAGAATTCCACAGAAGTTGGTATTCTTCTAACAAGTAACTCAGATAATGTATTGCCGACAGGTTCACAGGTGTACCCAATATCTCATGGCCCACTGGTTCAATTTGCAAATCACCGGTAACCTCCAAACATTTCAGAATCAGTTCACGATTTCTGATCTCAGAAGCTTCAATGGGTAATGTATCAGAAAGCTTCAAAACCGTCATGCACTTATGACCAGTATGGGATGAGCAGGAGTCATTGACGAAAATCGGCACGTATAGGTAAACGACTATGAACCCATGATTGAAAGTTCACAATTGGTAGGACTAGATAAATCACATCCAGTAATACTGCTGCATAGAATGCACCTTCGTTTGTGAGTACTATATAACGTACATTCGGGAACTAAAGGGCAAGCCTTAACGCCAGGAAGACTAGGGACTACAAGCGACTATTTGAACAGTGCGTACGCACTATGAGGGACGTGTCACCAAGGCGAATGACAGTGTACTACCACCTACTGTGTGTGGATGTACGTCAGCCATGCAAATGAGTGTACGCGTTCGCGGTCCTGTGTTTTAACATAATCTGTACAGGATTTCATGTGATAAGCTTCTTTGCAGGCCAAGCGTTCTTTTCATCCACAACAATATTTTTCGCAGAAATATAAATAGAAAAGACAACAAAAGGTTTTGGCCTTTGCAGCCAATTAACTGTAATAAAAGACTTAACACTACCGGTGTTAATAATGAAGGAATGCTACTATTTTACCTGTCGCTGTACCTTCTTGAAAACCAGTCCTTGATGTGAAGCCATTCTTAACTACATTGTCCGGGAGTTACTTCTGTCAAGAACGTCCTAACTGTTATCCATGGGATTAAGGTCAAGTTGTTTAGCAGACGGGGATGAGTGTACCATATCTTGGGAAGTGATCCGAAAATCTGCATGTGGTTTACAAGGTTGACATCGACAGCTTGACCGATCCGATCATTCCTGATGCACAGTATTAAGAGGGAGTCTTCTGTGAGTATAAATCCGTGCACCTCGGACCGTTTAGTTCGTGACTAAGAAACACCAATCGACTCTTTTTTGTTGTTCACTCCCGTACTCGAACTGAACAATGGTCACTTTGTGCTGTGAAGGTGTTCGTGTCATCATTGAACAACTTATCTCGGAATATCCACACCCTTACTCTTGTTGTAAACCCACCTAAACGATACGCTGGTTCGGACTGAGCCGAGTAGTTTTTTTCTTCTTTCTCACGACGGAGGTGCCCTGGAACGTTCACATGGTGGGCTCCCTAACACCTCCCCCCCTGAAGATTGTTGGGTTCATTCGTTGGACTGCTTCCGAGGATCGATTTGAATGAGCTTGACCGGTTTGCAGCATCTGTTCGTCCACCGTCTCCACCTCATGGGATACTTGCACTAACTGTCCTGCGACTGTAACGTCGGTTCTGTCGAATGTTCGGTTTCGTTAGGGCGTTTTTCTTCAAGTCGAAAGTGTCCAGTAGTATATCGAGTTGCGCGGCTGATCCTTCGTGGTTATACAGTGCATTTCTGCGATTCTGGCGAATCTGGTTTGCATGCCGCACATATGTGGCTTCGCCGACTTTCACTTCATAGAGGACTGATCCTTGCCGTCGGACGATTATTCCTTTTTTCCAGTTCAGCGGTCCATGAAATATTCGTACAAGTACCGGCTCGCCGATTGTGAAGTATCGTGCATGAGCACAGTGTCTTTGACTGTACTGTCTTTCCATTTCTGCCTTGCGTCCTCCCCTTCTATTTGAATGTGGGATCATGGTATCAAAGACAGTTCTGAGTTTTCAACTGAACTTGCATTCCGCTGGCGACTTGCCATCTGGAACGTTCCGATTTGGGGTTATTCGATTATTAGGCAAGATGGTCTGTAAAGCATGGTTTGGAGGACCTTTTCCATTGGCCTTTATTTTGTTGCAGCAGCCAGGTTCTTCTGTGAATATCTCTGAGTGTCTCTGCTGGATAGCATTTGTGAGTTGATGGTGTACTCCTGAAGTCATCGTTGGCTTCTGCTGCGCTTAAGTGTAGTTGCGGATTTTGAGTAATTGTTTGTCAAATAAATGCGGTCTGTCGATCCATTCCAATCCAAGGAGATTCAGGCCAGGATTGCGGGTCACGTAGCAGGTATCCTTGATTGATGGTCCATTAATAGTTGCGGTATAGTGGACTTCGCCAATGATGGGCAATCGATTACCAGTAGCGCCTCGGGCAAGTTAAGTTGTCGGGCATATTGTAGGTTTGCCAATCAGGTGCTACCTGCGGTCAGAGATTAGTGTGATGTCGACTGCTGTATCGAGCTGTAGTCTGACCGACTTGCCATTGATGGAGACAAATACGTACCTTCTGCGCGTCCAGTGGTCGTCGTTTCTTGCTGCGACCACGACCTGTGCTCTTGAGAGGCGGGGCTTGTGTGGCTTGCGGGAGTTCTGATTGAACAAGTGTTGGCGCCTCTTGGAACGGCAATGGTCTTCTTTGTGGCCCCGCCGGGAGCAGTGGGAGCATCAATACTGTTTGAATTGGCAATGTTGGACATAATGCCATCCACCGCACTGCCAACATGGTGTGGGAGGTTTCCTTCGGTTGTCGCGTTCCGACATTGGTGCACTTTTGACTGGGACAGTTGAGGACATCGTGTAGACGTTTGATTGACTTCTTTGTTCGATCATAGCGGTGTCATGCTTCAGGTTCACTAGGCGCTGGCATTCGGCAGTGATATCTTGCAGGGTAACTTCGGTACATTGTTCTATTTTCGCCAGAATCCGTGTTCGGATATCTGCTTCTTTGGGTGACGAGTCCGCAAGCGAAAATCAGACATTTGAATTGATCTTCAGTCATTGTTCGAAGCTTGAAACGTTCACACTCCCGATTGACTGTTCCAGCGTACGTCACCCAGTCATCATCTGCTGACTTCACGAGCTTCAGACACTGGTAGCGTATGTTAAACAGAGATGACTGGTCGCCAAAGATTTGGGATAGCGTCTGAGTGGTTTCGTCAAAACTGAATGCCCTTGGGTTCTTCGGCAAAACAAAGTTGATGTACCGTTCGTGTTCTGAGGTATCAAGTTTGCGAAGCAGCAGCCTCACCTTCCGAGCATCATCAGCGTCTGATAGTTCCACCTTGAAAATGTCCTCATACTTTTTGAACCAAGACGCAAATGTGGTGCCAGTTACCTGATCAAAATGGAACTCACTGATTGAGTTGATCAGAGATTCTGCTGTGGGTTTGACGGATTCGTTGGATCCTGTTGTCGGTTGCTGGAAACTCAGCTTCTGTGTCAGTTTTTCAATCAGTTTCAACTGCGCCTGCTCGAATTGTTTCTGCTGTTGTTGAAGGAGAGTTTGCATCTGCTCGAACGTTATTGACATTGTGGGTTCTTCCGTCGCCAAATTGTTGTAAACCCTCCTAAACGATACGCTGGTTCGGACTGAGTCGAGTGGTTTTTTTCCTTTCTTACGACGGAGGCGCCCTGGGACGGTCACAGAGTGGGCGCCCTAAAAACTCTTTCATCCAATTTCCGTAGTCGAACTCGTGACCCACCAGTCCATCTACTGGGTGCTCATAATTGGCCAAGCGTTCTTTATTTCGTCATTGAGTTTGCAAAGCCCGATGTAGCTGAGTTGAACCGGATGACTGACACTGAGAAGCAAACAATGATGACAGGAGGTTGCTTCATTTACTCGGATTGAGAAAATATTCTGCCAACGTATGCAATGCGCAAGTAAGTGAGAACGATTGACCTGCTGTTTTTGTGTTCGGTCCGCATCGGCCAAACGGTGCTTATTATTCCCGTCCATTATTTGTCCAACCATGTATCTAACGTGAAAGCGTCTGTCTCAGCTTAGTCACACGGACCAGGCAACCGCACGTCAGATGCAGTCACGATAAAAAGAACACAGTGATTTCTCGATTTGACGACGACAAATACTCATCGTTTACAGTTAGTCGAAAATACTGTACAATCTTAGATACACCTTCTGGTAGGCCGTGTGTTCTGGAATGTCCTTCATACTGTATTCGGATTCTGGTTGCAGTACTTAACGACAAAACATGATGACTCTGGAGGATTTCAAGGTTACATGACTACTTGTGATTATTTAAGGCTAGGACAAGAAATCGTTGATTATATTTTAAATCAAAAGCCTAATAACACAAACTAGAAGCCAAAAAAACGAAAAGAGTATTCATTAACCGCAATGAAGCCTGGCAAACGTGCCGCCGCTCGTGCGTTCCAGATTTGTAAAATGCTCCATTTTGTTTTGCTCGTCATGATTCAATCACATAGCTTTACAATGTAGAATGACTCAAAATTTATGCCTGCAATTGTTTCATTCTTGAAATGTGTCCACTTTTCAACCTCTGAACATGTTGTTTCTCTCACTAATTAAAAATCAGCCAAAGCCCAGATTTCCCACAACTGTTCTTTCTAAAATACCAAATCCGCTGAACTAATTTCTGGTAACACATGTAACTTTCTTTGTTCCGATTGAACGTCCACAACAAAGAATAGTGTATACGGGATATGAGATGGTGATGGTGTCGTTAACTTGCGCGTGTAACACTCCATAAACATTGATAGTCTACTATTGGAAACACGGAAATAGTGCGTAAACATTTCTTTACTCAGTGCTAGAATAGGTAATAAACAATCAGCATAGAACTGGAGCAGATGCTCCATCTAGTTACTATCAATCTACTTCACACTTCAGGTTTCTACTAAAGTAGAAAGTTCTCGACAAACAGAGGTTGCGTCAATAGTGAATCTAGACGGTCCCGTATTGAGAGACATATTCATGTTTTTTCGATGGTTCTAACCAACGGCCACCTTCGTTCGTTAAATCCCCGGCTCCCCTTTCTGAAAACCTGTGTTATGATAGTCTTCCATTTTTCTTTCCTACAGCTTTGTTGATATAGTATCTGGTGAGATCGCCTTCGTTTTTTCGACCAATTTTAACTCTCTATTCTTCTTTATCATCCCGTCAGAAGCAAGTTAGTATAAATTCTTATGATTAACTACTTTTTTTAACAGTCTTCCCCTCCCACTTTAGACCTTTCCATTAGAGTCTCGTTTATCCAACAGAAAAGGGTTTCACTTTCTTAATAGCCTACCATCTGGCCAATTAGCACGGACAGGCAGGACTACAAAATCCCTCCACCCACACACCTACTAATCTTATTCCTTCAGGTTTACACTGGATACGTTGTGTGTGAGTGGAACCACAAGTGTTGCAATGTAAGCAACCTGTGATGAAGGTTCTGTGTGGGTGTCGTTCGGCTTCGGCCAGTACAACAAACAATGTCAAAATGAACGCCGCTGATCGTATTTTGTGCCCTATGGTATACTGCATACCTGGAAGTATGCTGGCTGGCTGCGTGTTCGTAATATTCAACTGTACGGACAAATATATCAAAAACCAGTGGAAGCCACTGTTAGCCATCTTAACGTGGTTTCCAATTTTGTGGAATTCTGGGGGGTTAAAATATACTAGAAGCGTCAGTGAAACATTTATAATGTGTCGCAACTATTAAGAGAGGACAGCCGTCCGCCAGTGTAAATTTTTCGTCAACTACGCCATCACTACCTTAGCAGGCAGTTCCAAAAAACATCAACTACAACTCTCACATACGTAGTTTCTTCGAAAAGTAGTTCTTTTCTCTCTGATTCTTTTACGTAAACCATGATAAACGACGCAACGAAGCATCAGGTATGACAAGTTATATAAACCTTACACATCTTGTACAACCTCACTCTCTTATCTGAAGGCGATGTCCTCAAGACTTACTGTTGTGATTTTTGAATTCAATTGATTTCAGTTGTCAGCAACCAACCAACGTAGGATATTGGGGTGGGCTGTGCAGGAGGTCACATCGGATTAGACTTCAGTGGTGCAACAATGTCCTCTCCAGCATTGATGAGACTTTCTGAACCGCCCAAAACAGCCAGCATTTCTTCAAACCAAACATCGGGTAAAACTCAACGTCAAAAAGATTTCGTTCGATACATGCATTCTAATAATGTTTGAATACCGTAAGACGTATCGGTGCCATATGAAGGACTCGTTAAAAACTAGAGTGGGTTTACATAAAATACTCCAGACTAGTAATTTGCTTGCGGTGTTCCCTTGACAACAGCAGATCGGAGAATGACTAAAAGTTGCATCCTATTAACAGGAAGTATGGTACATACCGGTGTGCCGACAGCTAATGAAGTAGTGTTGTCTTTTTGTTTAAAAAGGCTTCAATTAAAGTTCTGACAACGCAGTTGATTTGTTCGATACCTTTTTTCGAATGATACGCCATTGTGTTGCTGTTCTTCACGATACAAACGTGGGGACGTTCATCAGGTTAAGACGCTTTCGAAGTTAAACTCATGATCTGAGTGTAGCTGATGTGTTGCTCCCTACCGGGTGGCTAACCTTCTGAAGAATAAATGTACTGTTGTCCGAGCGCCAGTGAATTTCGGGGATTCTGCTTTGAATCACTTGGTAAAATGATTCATCATAACTGTTGCATAACTTCATCGGTGGCAATCTCCCTACAGGTCTTTGATATCAATGTCTAGAACTGCGTTGAAGAATTTGGTTGTAGTGGCGTTCGCTGCGATTTCTTAAGGTTGTGCAGTCCTGCCGGTTTTGACAAAAAGTTGCGATAACTGTCGTAAGTGTTGCCAACAAAACAGCAAGGAATATCATCACCGGCTTCTATTCCGCTCTTTGTGCAGCTTTCTTAAGGCCCACCGAGTTGTTGCTATTAGAATCACTAGCTTACGCATATAAGTCACGTTGTCTTGGAGATACAAAAGTCTACTAGTTAAAACTGAGTGCTATCAAATTGCCCTCAGTTACTTGAATTCCTAGCTAGAGCTGATCGTTTCCTAAGGTGTCAGGCTATTTTCAGTTAGTAACAGAGGACTTCACGGCAACTGAGCTTTGACTCAGCAGATTGCAGTTCAGTTCAATGTTCAGCCTGTCGTATTCCTGAAGTGATAGTGAAAATCATGCCTAACGAACACGTTTCATGATCTGTCTTTGAGTGAAGAAGTAAAGAAGTTGCGTTTTTATTGATCGCTTCTGGCCAATGTTATCATTTGAAATCTTATTGTTTTAGATGTTCCTATTAACAACGAATTTGCAACCTGAAAGCTAGTGCAGAGATCGTTTAATGAAGCGTATTGACACAATTATTTACCTTCTTCCTGTACAGTAGTTAAGTTATTAAGACAAACTACCACCAGCGTTCTGTTTCATTTGTTTGCCCTTTAGTGAAGTATCTTACCAACATGTTTTCCGGATGTTTATAATGATTTAAATGACCAAAAAGTATTACCACACTAACTCAAACTGAAGGTAATCTTCTGACATGACGTGCACACTGTAGAGAAGACGGAAAAAATACTCTAAAAGGGTAGCATGAAAAGTCATGTGAATGATCAAAAGTAAGCCATGTAGGCCATAACCAAAACTTATGGGATTAGGTGACAAAATAATGCACCATTGTGGCACTACATTTCCCAGCTTTATGACTGGTACAAGAACCTCAGATGAGGACCACAAATACACTA
Source organism: Paragonimus skrjabini miyazakii (assembly GCA_014338405.1). NCBI lineage: Eukaryota > Metazoa > Platyhelminthes > Trematoda > Plagiorchiida > Troglotrematidae > Paragonimus > Paragonimus skrjabini miyazakii. The sequence continues at coordinate 68,293 of JTDE01003334.1, read as the reverse complement.
ACATTCACTCTAGCACATTCAACCTTTTCACTACTTTCATTATGCAACGGCTTCTGATGCAAAGATCAGACAGTTTCCTACCTGGTTACCGACGTATCGACGATGCGTCCACATTTTTATAGACATTGAAGCAACTTCACATCCTTTAGTAAGCAAAAGGTCATGCCAGTTTTGGATTTGAAGACAGTGTTTGACTTAGTTTCCCAACCCGCCGTCTAGACTCCATCCATCATAGTGGAGTTTCAACACAAGGGGTCATTTCATGGAACTTATCATAAGTCAACTATGAAAGCAGAGTGCTCACTTATGGACAACTACCTTAAGCTTTCGGCCGTTCTGGTGTCGCACGAAAAGACGTCTTATCTCTGCCCTCTCACTTTAATTATCGAACTAAATTCGGGAAAGATCACCCTGAAATTCCGGGAATCGAGTAGGGGAAATTTCGTCGAACCGTATGTTGTCCAAAATGCAACATACCAATTGTATCACAATTTCTCTTCTGTAGACAGAGTGCAGGTCACGGTGAACCAGTTAAACGTTATGACTGATAAATATTGTTTACACTTTTCACTTTTAAAGTGTTAGACTCTGATATAAAAGTGCATTAATGCTGACTCTTTTTATCATTGTAGGCAGGATTTTTAGGATAGTTGACTGCCTCGGTTACATGGGTAGCATCATCCTATCGAGCTGTAATATTTATGGGGCACTTTCGGAACAACAACAAAGGGGTCTGATGCATTCCAAACACTTCATCATTTATAGCATCTCACTGACGTCTGGTTGTTAAGTAAACTCAGTGCTTATATTGCATGTGTATCCTCAGTTTTGTTCTACGTAACAGATACCTGGCTAATTCATAACGAAGATGTTTACAAACATTCTGTAGCCGAAATATAGTTGAAAAACAGTCTATCCTGTGAATCATGTTGAGTGTCCTTGTGACAACAGCGTCAAGTAGTGGCTAAAATAAACTGAGCATCATTGTTTCACTGATCGACCATGGGCACACAATAGATGTTTTATTACGTCAAATTACGCGAAGATTCAGTCAGTGGGAGTAGGGTTTACACAAAATACTCAGCAGGGACGTAGTTTGCAACCTATGAGTTTATAATGTAGTGAAACAATTGAGAGAATTTCGCAAAATTAATTGTTGACTGGATGTTCTTTTATATCCTCCACCATTTGGTGTTTGTCACAACGATAACCCGCGGCGTAGAAATGAAAGACGAATGCACTACTAACAGAGGTTCACGTAAACTTGGTTTTAAATGATAGTCCAGTAACGACATCAGATACACATTTAGCAATCTAATCGTTCAGCTTATGAAACGAGCCGAAGAGAAACTTCTTGCCAACTTTATTTCATGCATTGCAGTGATCAGATAGGATGTGGCTAACATGTAAAGCTAAGGAGAGTCCACTTGAAACGGAAAGACTTTTGGTTGAACGTGACGAAAGGATGAGATTTTTGCCAAAATCATGATGTATGTGACTGGATCACCTACAAACAAACGTCTTCTTACGAACCAAATGCAAGAAATTAAAGGATATTTTTTCCTGCTTGAGTTTGAAGTAGGCAGACTTCTTCTCAGTTAAGACAGTCACACTGCCCAATTATGTGGTCATTTTTGACTGGACTAAAACGCTCAAACTCCACTGAGTCAATGCATGCATGTGCGTCAGCTGGGGCTAAAATTGTCCCGGATACCTCACTAATCCACTCCCACAGTTCACCGGATGCGTATGTCTGTTAGTAGACTTGCTTGTTTCATGTCTTTTTCTTTTCGTTTGCTTGTCAAATCAATCAGTATGTGTCTTGAATGCTGCACTCGTGTTTTTCTTCGCATTCTGTTTTCTGTCCATACAACCGCTTTCTTTACAGTGAAAAAAATGTGCAACACATTTCACCCTGTAATATGTGCATTTGACCTTTTTTACCCCGTAAAATCCTGTGAACTTACGAACCCACGCGAATTTTCAGGTTGTCATTGTATTTTCATATATGTGCGTTTTAAGATATTGAGTAGTTGAAACTATGAATCTTTCGTGTTTTTTATGACCTGACTGAAGTATTCGCCAATTGGTTCTTAAGTGATTCTTTTTCAAAAAGTGTACCTTAAGAGTTTACGTTCAAAATGTTTTTACATACATTTTGCTGCGTCACATCAGTTACTTACTGTAACCGAGAAGTTAATGTATAACAGAAACCAATTGTAAGTTTGGAACAAAAAAACAAATTCAATCAACATACACAACGGAGCACATCAACTGTCCGAGCAGTCAGATACTCATAAGTGAATATTCATGTATTTAACGAGGTGACTTCACCTTCTGTTTGCTCTCTGTACCATACTCGAAGGGTTTGCTTCTGAAATCGAGATGCTAAATTATGTTGAGTATATGGTATGTTTGGTCTATCGTGAGATGTCACAAAATTCTAGCCGAATTAAACACATGACTAATGACCGTTTCTGTCGCGAAATGTTGTTTTAAAAGCGGCATTTTGTCAAGTGTCCTATTTAGTATCAGAGCTCGATCAAACTGACTTCCGTTAACATGCGTCATTTCTCCCGTTTTCGCTTTCACGTTCTGTATGTCCTGCATAATGACTGTGCAATATCCGTCGTTTAACCGATGCTTGTGATAACCTCGGGCCTTTGCTGATCGAAGTTCCTATTTGAAACGAGGGAAAACTATCTGACATTTCAACACGATGACACTTTTGGTGAACAGTACAACACAGCAATTAATGCGTTAGGCAGCCATTTTATTTTCAGTGATCGGAATCAGTTTGTCATAAACAGATGTCTAGGTTTTTAACGACTTCTCAAAATAACACAAGAAAATAACCATTTAGAATTTGGGTAAACTAAGAGTTGATAGTTGTATATAATAATGTCAATCGATGATCATGACGGGAAATTTCTATGATAAACTAACTTTTTTTCTAAAAATCATCTTTGAGTTGTAGTTGATCACTGAAACAGAAAACTAATTACGCACGCCATCGATGGGTTGCCAAGTTCGAAACATATGTTGAGACACCGTTATTCAAAATGCTTGGCAAAATATTGTTGCTTTTTAGAGATGAGTTCAGATCAGTTTCTTTTCTATTCGGAAAATGCAACTAAAAAGGATGAATAATGGGTAGGAAACCGCATCACAAAATGTGGTCTGAATCTCTTGTAACTTATGGCCATTAGTAAGGAGGCTACCACTATAGTCTTTTACGTAAACCTAATTGTCAATCTGTATGTTGATGAGTGAAGACAAGTTTCATCGATAGAAATTAAATTGCCACGCTTTTGTTATAATCGATTCTATTCGATAAAAACATGATTAAATTCCCATAATTACTTTGTTCAAAGGGAAACATAAGGATGATTCTAAATTTATAAAAAGTACTTTTTGACAATCAACAAACTACTGATAAGCCTAGGTTATGGTTAACAGTTTTTCAGAAAAACAAACATTGATCCACTAAAGTATGATCTTTTGGTAGTTGCAAGATAGGTTTCAGGACTGTACTCCGTTCACCTACTTTACAATGGTTTGCATCGTGATAGATAGAGCAGTGAATGACCATCAAGTGTGCCGTTGTCTGTTCATTAATATCAGTCGTTTAGTGGCCACTTTGCCGTGGCGTTTAACGGCTTTACTGGAATAAATTTTCGTCTTATTTGTTTTGAATGTTTGTGAAGGAACCGATTTTTAGATGAACAGTAAAAAAACACTGATGATTACAAATTAACTCAACCAATCTGTGTGAACAGTTATATCTAGATAATCCACTTAGTATGCATACTGTTTGTACAGTATTCGAAACCAGGTGGAAATCCCAATTACTGACTAGAGGCACTGTGGGAGATAGTGATCATTTGGATTTATTAGCATAACGCTTACCCTTGTTTATCCTGGTTGCATATCGAATATAACAAATTAATTGATGTTGACGGTGGAAGTTCTGTGGGAACTGCTTTGCAGATACCTCTGAACTCTTTGATGTTGAATGTCTGAGGTGAGAATGCTAGTGGTTACGAGACTGCCGAACGGTTATCATCTCCTATGGTACATAAATGCCAAGGGGGTTCCATGCTCGTGAATTTCACCGGTGTCCAGCCCATGTTTACGGGAATTCTGTTCTACACAATGGATTACTTTGTTATCATAAGCAGTGTTTCATTCCGTGTGTTATGCCCAAGCTTTTAAACCCCAGCATCCAGTAGACCTCCGGGTGCCATGAATTTTGAATGTCTTTCAATACATACAAGATGGACTTGTATAATTTTTTACCTTTCTTAGAGCTTCAGTTGATGAAAAGCAATTGCACTGGAAATAGTAAGTCATTTTCAAGCAACAGAAATGTTTATTTGTAGAAAAGCTTCCACCATAGTTCTAAGTGAGTTTTCTTCCAATGCAGGTTTCTGTTTTTCATCGGACTCATTTCAAATTTCAACTCACTATTCGGAGATTGCATTGATTTTTCTGTCATCCATAATGCTATTTTACACCAATTCAAACCGTATCAATTTGAAGTACTTTTTGCGCTTCTGTTAAACTAAAAAATGTAACAACCTACAAAACAGATTTGTAGTGGTATTCTAACTATATCATTGATATAAATCAACATGAAAGTAATCAATAAGTTCTCGGTGACCCTGATGAAATATGTAAAGCAAAAAGTGCGGACCGGAGCACATGTGTAAGAACACAACATGCGGACAAAAAACGGGCACCTGTGAGAAGGGGACAAATAAATCGATAGGAGGTTAATCTTGAATAGTCATTTCACGTTGCGAGTTTATACAGAAGGTTCAAAAACTATTTAAAACTACTCGATCTTGAGGTTTTTTTCTCAAGCGGTTTTGCGACACAGCCTTTTGATTAATTGTTGAGCCTGATTTCTTCGCAACTTGTCCAACCTGTTCACAAGTTTGGAAATGACCCTATTAGTAATAACCCAAACTTTAGCTGGATTTAAGCTAACGACAAAACTACATGTTCAGATAGGCCAAGAAGAAAGACCCGAAATTACTCACAACTTAAGAATAATCAAAATATCGCCCATCAAGTTTAGTGATTTTTGTGATTTCAACTTACAGAGCAATCCTAGACGTGGGGTAATCGATTAGGAGTAAACGAGTAGTTACTGTGTCTCACCTCGAAGCCATTGGGCGGTCCGAGCAACACTCCCGAGCAGATATCACCGAAGGTTTGTAAATGATAAGTCAGACACGTGTGATCTCAATGGCACAATGGTCAACACAACCAACGCATAAAAGAGTGACCACTATTCTACTCCCACACGTGACAAGAATATACACTATTGACGGGTTCTAACAACAGAGAAACTCGAGTGTGTCACCATGTTTAGAAATAAGGCTAGCTGGAGTTTATCTCCGAGTACGAAGACTGCGCTCAAACCTGAGTGAGGTTTAAGTGATACGTCGTGTTTTTCCTTTACTCCTTCGCTGGTGGTTCTTTTCAAAACTATGTAAAGTAATGATTGCTATTGTATTACGAAATAAAGGATGACAACCAGGCAATCCATGCATCTAAAAGTACAACCTTTCCTACTGGTTTTCTTTATTCCCGTGGGTTTTAGTGACGATATTCACCTATTCTATTGGGTATATCATCATGATCATCATAGACAACTATACATCAGTGGTTCACATTGATGATTAACTGCCACACAATCACGAAGAAGAAAAAGCAAACCCTGTTTAGGAAGAGAGAAAAAAAGGAGAGGGCAGGGGACCTAACCGTTAAAAATAGCTACGTCTACATTCAAACATACAACATCAAGGCGTTTACACCTTGCAAACAAACCGAGCTGTAAGTGAAAGTAAGGCGTCATCTATAAGCCAGCTTCCTTATGGCTTTCATTTCCCCGCGTCATTAAGTGCAGTCACTTCACAGACAACTCGACCAAACGACGACAACATTCACACCACTGAGCTCGGTTAGCCGCCATCTCACCTAACGTCTCAAGCCACCGACTGTGTGAGTCGCGAGAGCTCCAGCCCGGGAGACGAACCCGATCTACAGTAGCCAACCCCTTCGTAAACGATTTCATTTGTCTACGCCAGGTCATCATCTGTCCACCTCGGACTATACCTACTCCAGGCTGACCTGTAACAGCGGCTGTGGAGTCACCCGAAGTGTTTAACTAGTATCGGGTTGACATTCCGGGTGCTGTTAGTTCCATACGTTGACTAATGTCCTGGATTCTAGTTTCCGAGACACAGCAGACATCGACATGCAATGAGTCTAACGTTCGTGCAAGAGTGGCCTGCTGACCTATCTATTTTAGAGTGCGAACGTTGAAGGCACCTATATTAATTCGCATTCTAGGTGTAAGCAAAGGACGAGGGAGGCCTGAAGCTAAATGGCAAGAGACGGAATTTACCGGCTCAGTGTTACCACGGTTAGCTATATCTGTTGTGGGACCTGTGAAGTAACTATCAGAAATGGAGGTTGGGAGGGGCCTGAGAACTAAATTTGGTTGGACAGTGGGGGAGGCGTCAACAGTAGCATGTTTTCGCCTATCCACCCTGCGGTATGCGGCAGATAGGGCGACCCGGTTTATACTGCGAGACGGTCGATGCAATATGGAATTACATGTGTTCTGACTATTCATGGTTGTGTGTGGGCTGAGATATTGCCAGGGTGCCCACATCTAGAGAGGAAAATGATTACGGTTCTCAACCAAAGCCTTTGGCTCAAAAGCCTATACCGCAAGGCAGCGGGTGGGTGGCAGTATACCAAAACTGGTACATTTTTCGGAAAAATATGCCAAGCTTCTTCCAACCCTCAACTTGGAGGACCAAGAGACTGGTTTGTCAGACCTCTACCTATTGGCCTACCTGGCATGAGTGACTCTATCGGCATGGAGGTCACACCGTCCAGTTTATCCCAATAGGTCATCAAGATGTGCAAGCCGTCACACCGCTTCAAGGTCCAGTCTTGTTGTGACAGAACAACCAGTCCCTATATGGTTCTCTAGAATCAACCCACATGTTAGAAGATACGTCCAATTTTGTGTCCCATTGACAGCTTGAGGAATTGATTCAGAAAATGCACATGTGACGCCTGTTAGATATATCCGCGTCAAACATGAAGATGTCAATTTCTCCATGGTGTTTTTGTACCCAATTGAAAAACACTCATAAATAAAGCCATCAGCAATAGTCAGATGTGAATGAGAATTGGGTTATGTGCTACCAGCTGTTCGTCGCCAAAATGTAGAATATGTCTAGTGAGGGATATGGTTTGTAAACTCCGTAAATACCAATACCTCTGCCTGTTACATCTATTTTCATAAAAAGATTTAGTCGTTTAAGCCACAACGTTTCCATAATCCAACATGTCTAAATATCAAGAAGGATACCGTTGCAAGATGTTACAACTGCGACCTATCTCGTCAACCACGCACCAAAAACAAAACAAAGCCAAACTGACTATACAACAAAGACGCATGACACAAACAGTTGAACAGAATGAATTTAAATCAAAACAGCGTTACCATGGGAGGTGGACAATGTAAATCATTAACTTTTGCATTCACTACTTTGACTAGAATTGTCTGATCAACACCGCTTCTCTGATGGCCACAATTTTTGAGGATAGATCCTTTGAGACACAGTGAATTACCTGATTGGATTGACGTTGTGACTTGTCTCTGGGATGTGTTTATCAAATGCTGACGGTTAGGTTCGTTTCCGTTTGCTTATATGGCTGTTCGTTTGCGTAGCAGATGAAGGTTTTTCTCTATGTTTATGTAGGTTCTTAATCTACTACTATCTCTAAGGTGCAATGTCGTGGTTGAACTGACTCGAAATGGATTTTTTGTCAGTCTGACTTGCTCTGATGGGGCTCCAACGCATTTCATTACGCTGCTGAAAAATGTAAAAACTTTTCATTGAATAATCCTACTTTCTAAGCCTTACAACCTCGACTAAATAAATGCGCGACTTTATCAAAAGACAACAGCACTTTTGTCGCATCCTCAGAGATCCCTCCTTAATTTATCGTTCCAAGTGCAAGAATTTCACCACTGACCCTATCCAGAAAGCCAAAACAGTCACTAAATAACGCCTCCACAATTTTTAACCGCGCCCTTTGGAGGAATCGTTATTTTTGACGAAAATTTCGAAGCATGTCCACAGCCAGTCCTGTTATCCTCATTAAGGCCGAAACAGAAATGTCGTCCGTGGGCTTTATAAAATTTAGATCACTTTTAAACATGTTGATAAGTTACAAATTTAGACTAAGTTCGACACTTCGTTTGACTAGATGAAAAATTGGGAATTTACAACAACGGGAAACGCCAGTTGGTTCAAAGCAAAAATTGTAAACATTTCACATGAAGTATTTTCACTACCAATCCGCTAGCAAGGTTGTTTGACTTCAGAACACTATTAAGCCATCAAGTAATTGATGAAAATGAAGGAAGTTTTTGTTTATCAAACGTGATCAGTGCGTCATGATTATGTACAAGGATGAGGGCACATAAAATGTGAACACGATTTTAGCTGGTCTAAGTAGAATCTAATCTGTTTTCACGCCGAAGAAAAATGTGTTTTTGGGAAAGCAGATTACAAAACGACTTAAGAATACCACAGTTATATGGATTCATTAGTGAGAACCAACACAGCAGAAAACTAAGTGGAAGCCAAACGCTGTGAATGCAAGGCACGCCAAAAATACATAACAATAGAGTTCTGTTACATCCCATGTTAGCCCTGAGCAAATCGACTTATCACCAACTCACTCAGTGGCCTGTTGAAATATCCAACCCCGTTCAAAAAAAGCTTTCCAAAATACTGCACTGAAAACTTTCTCGATAAAGTGAATATTTTAGAAGTATCTGTGGATTTAAGGGCAGTGTGTTCTACCAATTTACAGTCACTGTTTACTACTGTTCTTTTACGAGACTAAAATTTTTGTCGCGAATTTAGTTCGGTTAGTCATATTCAGTTGCCAGTCTTTTTTGATTGGCTCAAGGATCTCATTTTTCCGTGCATAGGGAATATTTAGTTTAAGTTCAAAAGATCTAATTGTAAGCAAACTGACGGTGTGCTCATGGGTAGCCCACTAGGCCCAACGTCTGCGGAGGTTTTCCTTGGAATGATTGAGTGACAAACCTCTAACATTATTTCCTTGACTAGTTTATATAAAAGATACGTTGATGATAATTTATGTTTTACTAATAGTCATAATTTTCTTCTGTTTTTAACCTTACGAACCCCTTACATTCAAGTTTATCTGTTAATTTCGAGATTTAAACGGCCAACAACCTAGCATTTTTAGACGTTTTACTCATGAGGTGTCATGACGCCATTCTGCAGAGTTTGTTTTATCCCATTCATCTGAAAATAACAATATCTCTGGTTCCGCAGATTTGCACCCATGGTCCACAGGCGGTCTAGTTGAAACCTTGTCTGACAAAGCTCGACACAAGAAAGAGTTTCTAGCAGCAACATGATTTACTGAGGAGTGCCCCGAAAAATTTATAGTAATTCTCCAAAAGCAGCCAGAAGGACCTGCATGCCATAAAACTCGTACAAAAGATGTGTTCCTAAAATTACAGCCCGGGGAAAAATACTTATACACTGTACTGCATCATCCGATTCAGTCAGTACTGAATCGCACATATTTTGCAGCTTAATTGTGTTTCTTGCTATCAACTAGGAACGTCAGTCAGAGAAGTGTTAGGCGCAGTGCGACATACTCTTCCGTTTTGCATGTCGCTTATCAGTATACTTATAATTGCAGTGACAGTCACGTGGACCGAACGGGTAGGTACCTATAATATCGAGAGACCAAACAACCTCTGGAAAGGTTGATTCAGTCTGTTACGCAAACGAACAGCCATATAAGCAATCGGAAACGAACCTAACCGTCAGCATTTGATAAACACATCCCAGAGACAAGTCACAACGTCAATCCAATCAGGTAATTCACTGTGTCTCAAAGGATCTATCCTCAAAAATTGTGGCCATCAGAGAAGCGGTGTTGATCAGACAATTCTAGTCAAAGTAGTGAATGCAAAAGTTAATGATTTACATTGTCCACCTCCCATGGTAACGCTGTTTTGATTTAACTTCATTCTGTTCAACTGTTTGTGTCATGCGTCTTTGTTGTATAGTCAGTTTGGCTTTGTTTTGTTTTTGGTGCGTGGTTGACGAGATAGGTCGCAGTCGTAACATCTGACATCGTTTATTTTCTTATCATTTCGAAAAATATTTAGTCGGTTTGTGATCTTCTAAGTTCGAGTCACCATGTGTATTGCGCAAGAATCGTTGTTGGTGTTCCATTCATGCGTAGGTGTTATTTGTGCAGCTGACCATCTGACGAATCACACGCTGATGAGTAGTACAGGATTTTGATTTGCATATAGATTCAATATCACCCACAATTGATCGCAGCTGTCGCATTCCCATAGACTTTCCACACTACCCCTTTCAAAAAAAGCACTAGACTCGAGTTTCGCTCTTATTAGAGCTCGTCATTAGTGTATATTCTTGCCACGGCCGGGACTAGAACCACGGCCAATCTGTTCTTCAGACAACCGTGTTTACCACTGCGATCGGTCAACCTTGTCATTACTCACAAGCGAAAGTGGTTGAGTTTTACACACAATAATTCGGGCGTGCCTAATATGAAGTCAGTGGTGCACTAGCAAACACGGTTGCCTCATGAACAGCGTGTCCGTGGTTCAAATCCCGGCAGTAGCGGTGATCTGCACTACTGACCAGCTCTAATGAGAGCGAAACTCGAGTCTAGTGCTTCTTTTCGAAAGGGGCCGACTGGATAGTCTATGGGAATGCGACAGCTGCGATCAATTGTGGGTGATGTTCAATATATATGAGAATCACACACTCTTCTGTTAAGATCAGTGAATGTTTGCTCTCATCCCTTCAGAGCTTTTCACTCTATGCTTATGATTGTTTATGCCTACCAATTGCGCTCAAACTAATCATTTCAATACGCCTACTGGAGTATTAGTTAATTTGACCTGGTTAATACAGTGTATCTCATTAGTAAAAGTAAACCAGTTGATTAATAATCTATTGTTGACTAATGAATTGCAAATTACTTAGTGACCGTTGAGATCTGACAATTAATATAGGTAACAGTATACATGTGTTTTGTGGCTACGTTTTAGGTAACAAACCACCAAAGACATTTTCTAACTTACCTCTTCACCACTCTTCTAATTCTTTTGTTTTTGTGGCCTAGGTCATGTGCAAATTAGTGTGACAGCGTGTGCATCGCGATGGCTTTGCAAACATGTGAGTCTATTTCTTTAAGAGATGTCTCTACTGCATTGAGTTATCCTCAGTCATAGCATACAAAAGCGAGGATCTGTGGATCCTCTTTCAAAAAGATCGTTTTAGCTATGACTAAAACAACCGCTAAGCCAAAATATCAGTAACGAAAACAGCATGCGCACTAACCACCTTATGATGGGGTCAGTATCACACGTGTGCACACAGAACGCCACTCAACCAATCTACTCCGTTTAAATCAGTTGACGTTGGTGTGATGCAGTCTACAGAACGGACACTTGTGAAACACAACGCGCCATAGTTTCAAGTCCGTCAGTCATAACGACGCGACTACAACTAGCCGAGTGTCCTGATTACCTTGATGCTGTTGGTTTATGAACCGTCAACCAACAGAGCCTTCTGCGATCCATATAGCCTAAGAATATAATGTGACTGATGCAACACTGTTTCATGTCATCTAACGAACTACCTTATGTATTACTATCTGTAAAAGTACTTCTGGCTCAGAATAAATTCGTAACCGTATCCACAGCTCCCGGTCTCTTATTTCTACCGCGTCGAGGTTAGCATTGTGCTCGAGCTAGTACATTACCTGTTGTTAGTCCAACTAGAGTACTGCAGTGATTGAATGCCCCCAAATGGTTCAGTCGTTAGAACGTGCTCACATGAAACTACCATCCAGAGATCAGTCGTACAGAATAAAAATGGTATTTCTAGTCGTCTTGTGAGTGAGAATATACAGGTTGATGATACAGTATGTTTTAGAAACGTACCAATTACACTGTGTGCCATTGAGTGCCCGGAAGAACTTCGATTAGGATCCGGAGGTTTAACTATATATTTTCCATGGGAGTTGAAGGGAATGTTATTCTATTCGTCATGTTGTACTCGAATGTTAGAGATTATCAGTACCCTGACGTGATCGTTGGACCATGTTTAGTTTTACTAGCATGTATCTGCGTATACATATAAGTCCTTAATTAACAGGACAATATTTTTCTCTTCACTTCAAAGTAAAAACTGCATTTAATAATGTTGATAGTGAATTATTTTCCTCAGTCTTCCCCAACTTACCCGATCAAATGTTCATGCGCCCCCTTCATCGCACACAAAATCAGTCGTTTCTATTAAAGGACCACGTCCATTCCAAGGGAACATTTTCTAATAAATTACGTAGGCGATGGAACTTGTAGAGTCTTACATTTGAATGTAATCTCTTCCCCCGCGCTACAAATGACCTGTTTTTTAATGCACACTTCCTACAGCTTAATAGGACCATACATTTTTGTTTCACTTCCACTCTTGAACGAATGTGTGGCAATAAGTTTAGTGCATTTTCCCAGATCCCAATCGGTCACCTATTTAAATGCTGCCCGTGACCATAAAATGACAAAGGCTTGTCACAGTAACAGTGTTTTTATCGGAGTATTGGCAATCACAGTTTATCTTGCATATAAAGAGCAACATTAAATCATACTTAATCTACTCCACCATTTTGTAGAAGCATTTTTCACCCCCCACTGTTTATATCGTTTTTCAGTACTACTTACTGGTTTTTGGCTAAAAACATGAAAATTGTTCCAAAATCTTTAAAACACTTGCCTAGGAGTTCCCATATCACTTTAAAGTAATTCACTGTCTTATAAGACTTTATAACCTGTCAATCTTTCGTTCGTTGCTTTACACTTTCTCTGAGTATGTGTACACAAGTCCAGCGATAAATACAAATAATCCCGTACCCCTTGTTTGGCTTTTGTACACTATTCTTCAGTTGACATTACCTCTCAATATTCCTGAAGGTTTACACTTGATAGAATCAAGAAACTGTACCAGCTGAAGACGTTTTAATACATACATTAAGTATTCGTCCACTGAATTGTATGTATCAGTTTGTCGATCTGAGCCAGTTGTTGCACTGTAACGCATGCAGGTCGCGTTTGTTTTCAGTTCTCACATTCTGAGAGATTTTTCGTCCAAGACCACCGTAAGAGGAAGCAAATGGGTTGTAATTCCTCCGGTTCTAGATAGTTAATAAGCGGGACGTAACTTCGACCAGACTGTGAGTTAAACTCTGTTCCTGGTGTTTGCAAGACAAGTTCGTTACCAGCTGACCGCGAGCTGGGTGCAATCCAACAACTATGTCTTATGTTTATTAATAAACTCCATCGTATTCCAATCACGGGTTGCTGATCCGTATCCAAGAGAAATGCAACAATTTTTCCGCAACTCCTGGACGATAGGTGTGTTATCCGAACGTTTGATCTTTTTGCAGCCCATCGACCTTACTGGATATCATGCTAATCATATATCTGAATTGTGAGCTTAGTCTCCCAGAAATCTTAAACCAGTGACCTTTTCACTGTACAGCATGCGATTGTGGATTCGATCATGTTCTTTCCGGTGCTCACCACTCACTGATCGCAACCGTCTTTGGCAAAACAAAGCAAACGTACCTGCTGTATCTAGGCAATATCTATTCAAAACCCGTTTCCCGCCTGAAGCAATGAGGAAGGGAGCTGTTTAAGTGGCATTCGTGAAGCGCGTCAGGTGGTCATGCCTTGCTGTCATGCTGAAACGCGCTGAACACACATGCTTTTGTGCTTTCATCTTAGTCTTTGTATACATCCTATATTTCTGTCCCACTCACCTTAGAAGTTAAATCATTGTTGATGCTACCGGATTTTGATTAGACTCGACAAAAGGAGTAGACTTATCGGGGTGTTTGATCCCACAATATGTAAACTTCTCCACCACCCCCAAAAGGCTATCACTAGTACGGTTTATGACGTTTTTTTCTGATCAAATTACCGTCTGTCTGGACAACTGCATAGTCGTTTACATATCTGAAAAGGTTTTGCACGATATGCCACTGAGAAAGCGTCATTTGCAACGCGTAGTGCTCACAGCAAGTCGAATTCCCATTCAAAACGGTGCCAGTATTTTCTGGATAGACGTAAATTTAATGATGCACTATACGGAATACTTCTTAATTAAAAAGGGGTCTACGGCTGTATTCAGTCGTGATATATAGACTGGTTATTGCAGTAAAACATCCTGGAAATCAAGTCGCAATAAGTGGAAAATTATCCCACAGAAGAAACAACAATTGCTTGAAAAAGAGACTGCAGTCTTTAGAAACCAAAACCGAACCAGGCAGCAACCAACGTTATATTCTTACCTATGCGTTTTGTATTGTGGGTTCGGAGAACCACAGATCCTGTGGTGGCTGTTGGGTTTATGTCAGCAGTACATCAGACTACTTGTAAACTGTTGTTGAACTACTACTGTTGGAGCTGAGTCTACCTACTTGACAGTAAGAATACCTTCGCCAACACATTGGGCATTAATAAAATAAACTGTAAAACTACGTGAATTCACCGCACTCCATCCAATAGTAAGTAGTTTTGTGGTTAGTATATACACTGGCTGGTAATACGTCAACTGCCCCTCCGAGAATCGATACACTTACGGCATTGTAAATGAAGCCAAACAGGACACACATGTGAGATTGACCCACAGAACAGAGCTTTTCTAAACCCAGAGGGGTACTAAACGTACCAACCACGACACAACAACACACAGGCGGTGTGTTGACAAATTATTGCTAAAAAAACATTAAACCACACACACGCATCAATTTTTACGATTTTCTATCAGCGGTCTAAGGAAGCTACGTGGACTGACTTACTAATTTGGATTTGTGTCCAACGTCTTCACCAGTGGGAGAAAACAGGGTTTACGGTACGCACAACAGACAAGTCCGTCTTATTTTCTGGGGGTCACTGTGTTAGGGCGACCGACTGTCGATAAGATGAGTAAAACTTCAACGTGTTCGTATATCACGGTGCACATTTCCACTGATCTACCTTTTGGAACAACAGGCGACAAGTTCGTTGTTCATTCAAGTTTTTTACAAGAAAACTGTCGTTCAGCATTACTAGTTTTGTGTACAACCTTCGTGACTGCAGTCCTCTGGGAAAACCCGTATACACATGACCTGAACAGGGCAGCTTATATTTCGAACTACCCCGAAAAGCTTGCTGACACTTGTTTGGTGCAACATATGTTCAGTCTTATCACTGTGTACTAAACTGTTAGAAAACGTCGACCCTACTATTATCAGTCATGAAATCTAGGTCAGTAAACCTCAGTTCCGTTTTGATTTCTTTTATTACTTAGTTGGCCCAATGTTGAACGATCGAAAAAGCATGTTTATCATGTTTTGTGTTATGTGTCTAAACAAAACTGCTTAACTCAATGACAGTTCATATTAGTTTCGTTCACTATTTGTCTACGAATTAATGCGCATTATATCCAAGTAATCTCAATGTTAACAACTGATGGAGTTCAGTTTTAAAATCACATCCTTCTGGTATGTAAGCAACACTAATTCCTTTGGATTTAATTGAATAAAATGACAAAAGACACCAACTAAGATAGGGTGTCACTCTACATACGATACCCAGTCGTAAGTATGTGACTGATGTAAAACGAAGAAACAAAAGGTGTGTAATAAAAACGTGAAGTTTTTCCGCACATAAAAATGACTGGAGGTGGTTGGTTAGTAATACTTCGTAATAATTTGCAAAATAAAATTTGTGAGCATTTATTAAAACAGTAAGGGTTGACACAGAGCCCACGTTTGATCTGTCGTTGAAAAATATCTTGTGGTGAAAGACGTGAGGATTCAGCTCTGCGAGTTTATTCACCTGCAGACCTTAGCTGCTGTGATATAACGAACTATGCGTTTAAACATTCTTTCTGGTCGCACTTCAGATCACAGTAAATTTTTTAACCGTTCTACATCATTTTCACGTTAAGATTAGAGCAGGAGATTGTAACGAGACGCAAATCCACTCCAATCTGTCTTCGACAGTTGGGATGCTGGACTGATATCAAGCTGTCGCTTGCCTCTTGTTGCAGCGGCCTGGCGTTGAGATTGTGTATCTTACATCACTCTGGTTTACAGATGAGCTTTAGATATAACTCGTGCGAAGAACATATGATCAAATGCTTATCGCCGTACCCTCCAGTTCTCAACGGAATTTAAATGATTTTTGTTAGTGTGATCTGTCGCTTTAGGAAAACAAGGCACCCAGAGAACAAATGCCCACAACATGTAGGTTTAAGCGTTGTTCCGAAGAACTATGCTGACGTTTCCCAAAAATGGAAGCTTACTTTTGTGATCAATTTTTATATACACTTGTGGCCATCTTGTCGATAAGAATTTCTTCAATATTTACCAAAATTCTTAACTAAATGAAACATAAAACTAGACGAATCTTTCTGAAGTAACAACTGAACTTGATCTAGCCAAGTTTTCACTCAAATGTTCAACAAAATAACCAACAAATTTCTACAAATTGATGAATTTACTTTAATGTTTTTCGCCGAGTTTTGACTCGCAATTCAACGTACAACAAGAGTCAAACTGAATTTCACGAGGCGTAGCAATAGAGTTGTTAACTGAACTAGCGGGGATTAAGTTGTGTTGTATATTCAACTATTTTTGGTGTATATTAGTTTCTGATGGCCTTAACACCTGTCAAAATCATTGTTGTTTTTTTTCTTCAATATTCTTTGTATGAACAACTGAGTAATTGAGTATCGCAAATCAACTAGAAAACGTTGATAAAAATTTACAACGTGTATAGAACCACCATCTACATAGTAATTAATTACGAATTTGCCAGGTATGATCATTGGGGTGAAAGTTTAGGGGAAGCATCAGTACAAGATGATGAAAATGTACACACCACTGTTAAAACCATTTATCTTAATTAAAGGCATACGGTAACAGGGATGACCAGGTTTAAACTATGACGTTTATCGGAAAAAGCGTTGAACATTTTGGTACAGACTGCGTAAATATAGTAAAAACCAACTGCATGGAAAATAACAGATGTGAAATCGTTTCAAGAATGAAAAACCATTTTCCGTAGTTTTGGCCGTTGATATACATCAAGATTAAAACGAGCGTTTGAGATTAACTTCTGGTGGTTGCAATTTTTACTGTCCAAATTGAGCTATGTTGCTTCTTTTGATATGCAAAATGAAAGGAGGGAGGGGAAACAAAATTAGCAAAGTTATTGTCAATTGTTGCAATCTATAGTCGGCATTGACCACCAGGTCGAATCTCTATCTAACCTTGTTGCTTATAGACAGTATTTCTCCACAAGTACGGATTTTGTACGAGTGAGGTGTAATAGAAAAAAGTGAACAATACATTTTTATTTGAGCGTTTGTTTTGTTATATTCAAAAGGCATAAACTCCAAACGCTCGTTAAAATGAGTGCATAGTGAAACTAATATCCTGAACATAAAGCTGGCGTTTAAGAGGTAAAATGCAAATATTTTCAAATTAAACCTGAGTTGATCGACCTTATCTTCTGTTTGTTACTAAAGTTAATTTGTTAACGCATCTCTCCTACACATAGTTATCAGTTTTAACCAGCAAGCCTCCAGTTACTTTGTAGCATAACTGGTGAAATATATCCAATCAACATCAAATTCGTCTAAGTTACTGCATCGAACATATCGGTTTGATGTCAGTGGCCAACTGGGTATTTATGTCATAAAATTTGACAGATTCTTCTTTCAGTTCGACAGGCGAACGGTCATGAGTGCTAACATATACAACCGTTGGTTGTTGCTCACGCTGGGAGTGCACACGAAAGTTCATCAGACGTAGTCGCAAGGCCATTGATACTTTCATAAAGTATCCGATTACATTAAACATGACGTTAGTTCGTCTTAGTATCAGCAAGTCAGTAAGGAGCATGCCTTGAAAACAAGTAAACAGGAATGAACCTTGGGCTGTCCTCCAAGTGACTATGGTTTGAGGTTTCTGTCGGAACCCAGACTAAGCTGAAATGTCAATAACGTAAGTCCCGTGCTCTCTTCTTAAAGCAAGGTAACCAAAACCAGTTTTCTGCGGTTCATTTGCAGCTTTATTGCTTGAGGGAAGTAGAAAAGATGATCAGTAAACTTTGGGTAGGAGGCACACTAATATGATTCGCTGCTTCAAAACCACCATTCTGGATGCCGTCTCCATGAATATCTGCTGCGATAAACTTATTCGCACCACTACCCAAGCCCAACCATGTAATGCATATCCTTAATTTTCGTGAATACAAATAAATCCGTTTCACCGGACAATTACAGTGCGCTGTAATTGTGTAATTACAAAAAACAGCAGAAATCTATCAAATTTTAAAATAATCCATCAACATTGCATTCTGTGAGTTGTGAAGTGCTTTACATCAGGAAATATTCGTCGTATCTTCAAAAATGTGCGTGAACTGTTCTGCGCACATGATTTGTAACGTTTTTGCAAAGGAGCAATCCATTTCTGTGAAGTAATAATGTCATTGAGCACAGTTTTCTGGTGGTGGGTCGAACAGGGTTTAACGTATATGGAACGCATTTTTAACGAATGTTGAAACAGTTGATGTCAGGGCGTGGTTTTCTATATTCAACCCACGTTCACATTGGAAACACAAGCAGCAAACAGAGATGCCGGAGACAATTTCGCGAAAGCACAGACGATGTAATATAAACTTAGGATATAGATCATTCATCATATA
>JTDE01003334.1:39005-49304 GCA_014338405.1 Paragonimus skrjabini miyazakii | reverse complement strand
CCGCGATCGATTTACATAATGTAAAAAATGGTGGATTTATGAATTCCGTCATTAAAGTAACTAGACTTACCAATAGGGTTAGTTACTGTTGGTTACTTTTCTGTCGTAGATTAAGCTTTTCGCGACTCACATAATTTGTGGTTTAGGGTGTTAGGTTGATGGCAGCTGGACAAGCTTAGCCGCGAAAATGTTGTCCCTATGTAACTAAATTATCTGCATCTCACCTGTTGTGGACTGTGAAGTTAGCTTGCGGGTATCTTCAGACACTCTTTCGACATTTGATTGTTTGCATCACGGCGTTGGGATATTCAGTTCAATTGCCTTACTTTAGAAGTAAAACTTTCTATGAATTGAGGCTCACCAATCTTCTGGATTGTCAGTAAAAGGGGGTTTCTGAACGTACTTGCGGACGGTTTAGATTGTAGTGTTAACCATATCACAATACCGTCAACGGTGAGTAAAACGCTGAGATAGATGGATTCTATCTCTAGAAGGTATTTCCTCTGGTGAAATATGACTGAAACTTGACTGTTGACTACTAATCGACTCGAAGTGAAAATGTCGTAATTGTTGCCATAGTATAGCAAACAACACAAAGTAGCCTGCTGTCAAGTAGACCTTTTCTAACAGGATTTTATAAAAAATGAATATTGTGTTGAATATTTTAAGTCCACTGACAATTTCGTTTTCATCAGATCTTGAGTATGAAAAAAACCAAGAATTTCGGTAATCACAAGTAGAATTTTGATTCTTTGTACACGTGAATCACTCGCATCGATCGATCAGTTGATTCAAAATTCTAGTTCTGTCGCTTCTGTTTTCTGTTTACTCTTAGCAATCTCTATTGTGTTCTATTATGTGAATCATGTGAATCATTTATGGTTGAAGCCACCTACTTACAGTAATATTAAAGTGACCAGTTTGTAATCATGAGCGCAATTGTTTATAAGTCACCATAAATCACTCGGACAGTTCACCTCTGTGCTTTCTAAGTAGAATACAATGTACCGCTGTGTCCTATACACCAAACGTGATATCTGAGATCTAAACACTTCTTCGGAATACATTTGTCCTAGCAAACAAGATGTCATTGTAAATGTTAATGTTTGCCTTAATTTCGTTTGAAACCAGCTTTGTTACTGCAAAAATGTTGCTTTTATTGCTGCTAACAAGGGACGGAAAAAGAACCTTACATGATCAACAAGTGAATTTGAGATGAAATTCAATGTTATGAACACTGGCGATCAAAATATCCTTTCCTCTTTTACAATTCCAGTTGACCGTTCGATTATGACCGAAAGAATACAGTAATCGCGTTAGTGTGGATTAGTCGACCTATGTTTTGCTCACCCTAATCGGTTACAGCACAGTAAAATAACTAAAGATTCTAACACCCATTTAATATTACAAACAAGAGAACTGATGTGAGATGTCATCCTTTGATGTTTTCCCGCACAACGAGCAATTTTACTGAACGCTGCAGTAAATTTTTTGTAGCAGAAGTGGTTCACTTTTCGTAATTACCAACCAGAAAAACTGTCGATTAGCTGATCAGTGGACACACCAAAGAAACACCCATTGCTACGACTTCTTAAGAGTTCGTAAGCAAATACGCAACCAGGTGAAACTTAGACTGCGAAGAAGAATAACAAAACAAAGTATGCAGGGTTTTAACCCGAGTAGCCATGTGCTTTGCTACCGAAACTGAGAATAAAGATAACCATTGGGGGATCGTTTAAATGTAAGTTGGGTACAACTCATAAATGATCACCGATATCTCGTTCAGATAAACGCTTCGGCCTACTTCTTTAGAAAGGAATCACTAGACTCGAGTTTTGTTTATATTAGCGCACGTCAGTGTTACACCTACTTGTTACGACAGGGACTTGAACTCCGAACAAGCTGCAGACATTCATTAATGTATTCAACTGTTGCGAAGAACGTATGCTATTGAAAAGATCTAACAATAGTAAAGCTAAAATCTGTTGTTTCTCTTCGAGAAGGGTTTCGCGGAAATGCTAGTGGGAATATAAATTTTGCGCGATTAAGAATATGGGATAATCTGCGAAAGGTGTTTCACCGTACTAGTAAACTACGATTGCATCAAATACGCAAACGACCAAATGTCTTCCAGAGTTACAACAGGCATCGGTCTATGGTAATACAAATATTAGTCGAGTTTAGGTGGATATGACAACCAATGACTAATGCAACTAACAATTGTCCAATATCCACCATTCTCTTAGAAATCATACGTCTATCCAAAAGTTTTTCACTTCACTAAGTTTTAAACACAGTTTAGGTATTAGCGAAATAAACGGAGAAGTGCTTATTTCGAAGCACAATCCTCAAAGCGGAAATTTATTGCAAACGTTGCAGCTTCCTTTATCCAAAGCTGTATACGTTTTATTCTAATACCCAGCTGGCTCTTAGTTGGACGGAATGCCTTTATCCCACTGGAAGTTCGAAATAAAACATATGGAGTCTGCATCAAAACTACCCTGAACGTTCCATTCCCGCTTTCATATGTGTGGTGTGAGCTGTTACACTAGATCAAATGATAAAGAGAAATTAGTCAAACGTAGTTATTTACCCGCGAAATTCTTTTAACAAAATCATGTTTTTGGGTTTTAACTATGCAGACAACTTGCATCCGTTTGGACTAGTCCAGTATTTATGAAATATTGTCAGTACCTTCCAGAATTGTTTTTCATTTTTGATATCATATAACAATTCTTTGTGTTAACTTTGCCTTATCTGGTAGTTGACTACCAGTTATAGGAATTAGTGTTGATCAATGCTGTTAGCACTGTGTTTGTCTGTTAAACGAAAATGTTGTTTAGATGTTTTCGCATATTTCTTGTCGCAGTAACAATAACCATTCTGAAGTCCCTTTCTAGTCGACTGTCAGATGACCAGTAAATAATTTTAACTCCCTTTATTCATTTACGTGACCTCTAGGTTCCCAGAATAAATAAATTGCAAGTTGATCTGTTTAACAATCCCAAGGGAACGATCAATTGTACCACCCTTGAAAACTGACGTTGAACGCAAGGGCTCTCAAAATTTATCAAGTTAAACTCCATCTCCGCGCTGGAGCATCTATGCGAATATATGAAAACGGGAGAAAACTGAAGGTCACCAGATGTTATACTGGTTTCATAAGTCAAACTGTAAGAGCAAATGCAATTGAACAGCCAACCACGTCCACAAAATACATTCACAGGAATGTTACGTCACCCATGCAAAAAAGGGGATAAAACGTTGAGGTTATGCAATGCATAACTTTATATTATAAAACATTACACAACATTACACAAATGTTAGTTTAATGTTTGCATACTAGTTCAACGATTAGTCTTCTTGATAATTACATGAATGGTTGAGGAATAAAAGTCTGTTGGAGGCTGACGTATATGAACTTAACAGCCTATATCAAAGGTTGTAAAAAATGTTTCAGCAATTTGATGTTAAAGACTACTTTTTGATGTTGAAAACCATTGGCCATCGTACCCACTGAAGTTTTTAAATGCTTTGCTCATGAGGCTGTCCACTTAACTTATTGAACTACTTTAGGTTTCCATACTAATTTATACACCAAATAAAATTCTTATTAATAATTACAGGAAAACTTTGAAGCAACGTTTCAATGCGGACGCAGGAGGTTTGTCACACCAGATGAATCAATTACAAATTTGGTGGTGTTCAAGGCAGGCTGGACGTAAAAAAAAACCAAGCAGGGGACGGTTAAATTACCGCGTGCTCACAAGCCCTTGTCAAGTTATAAATACCAAGTCGGTCTCAGGCATATTTCATCTAACAACAAAATTTCTATTGGTTAAACAAATAACTTGGATACAATTCAGTAGGGATTTTTCTCCACAGTATTGAATAATCATTTGAAAATTTCATTCCTTTTATAGGCCTGTTTAATAAATTGTGCAAGTTTGAGTAAGTTAGGCAAGCTCTTTCCGAAATCACACTATCAACCTGGCTTCCAATGATCAATGGAAGCCTAGTGTGGCGCGGCCTACACTCTGTCAATGATAGTATGTCTAATGCGGCAATCAAAACACCAGATGTTGAAGGAGATGATGGATAATCCAGTTAAGTGTTGGGAAAGAGTTCGTCACAGAGGTTGGTAAGGGCACTACTGTTGAGGAGCAGAAATCAGAATGAGTGATGGGTTCTCTGCAAATCTATCAAAAAATACGTTTCAATATAACACTGACTTCTGTTCGTCCGTTAACAGTATTGACGTTGATTTAGAATTCGCATGTGAGTTTGCTCAGTACGGTAGACTTTAAACGAGTGGTGATCAAATACAATGAAACACACCAAACATCCGAAGACTTTGGTTGTGTTATGAGGACAAAAGTGTTGTCAAAGTGTTTGTTAGCCCAATTTTGGACAAGAAAATGATTTATGGCTTGTGAGACAAACGATTTAATAATTAGGACAAAGGAAATTGTGCATAGAAAAAGGCAAACTGTGTGGAAATGAATATCTTCACTGGTGTTCTTCCATCTGTATATTCTTCCGGAACAGAGTATAGCACCGCTGAGAAGTTTTAGTCCGATACTGAAGGACATCGTGTATTTTGAGTTAAAACAGTTGTGTTAGAATGTGTGCTGTTCGAAAGCGAATTCATAAATCGATGAAACATTAGGCCACGCTTGCGGTGGGTTGGTGTTGCCAGTTTAGTTTGTGGTGGCCGAGGTTATCAGAATTTTAGAATATCGCGTC
Organism: Paragonimus skrjabini miyazakii; assembly: GCA_014338405.1. Classification (NCBI taxonomy): domain Eukaryota; kingdom Metazoa; phylum Platyhelminthes; class Trematoda; order Plagiorchiida; family Troglotrematidae; genus Paragonimus; species Paragonimus skrjabini miyazakii. The sequence continues at coordinate 44,558 of JTDE01003334.1, read as the reverse complement.
TTAGCATCAGGTTATCTCCGAGTCAGTCAGACATCTCTAAAACGCTGCAACCAAGATTGCTCCTACCAGTGAATACCATAAGAGGATAAAAAACGTACAACTAATACATTTTGTACTTTCAAACTGTAAACAAAACGGATATGAGAAAATATTTTTTGCGTTATGCTGATGCTCATTATCAAGTAATTCTTTGACTAAGTCGAAACATGTATGTAAATTGAACGCACACACACACACACACAAACGCACAATAACTGTATATCCTTATTCACATCTGGGATCGACACGTGGTGACCTCAGTTGAACCGTGAACGCATACGCACTATTAGTAGCCTGTCTACACAGTGCATGTGAAACACACAAACTGTGTCAGCTGATGGCTGCTTGATTTGGACCTTTTACTATGTAAGTTTTCTGATTTAGATCGCCAGATAATGACTCACTGAGGGTGTTGAAACGTTGTAAGAACTGCTAATTCTTTTGGTTTTAGCTCGTTGTGACTTAAACAAGGAACTACTCAATTAATACACTTTGGCTTACATAACCCGCTGGACGTTATTTTCTCGATAGAGTAATCTACACTATCGATAGAGTAATCTGACTGAAGTGGTCTCTCCCCTTTCACTGCAAAAACTGTAATGAATTTGGTAGTGCCACTTCTTGATAATGAACAACACGTCCCCCCCACAACGTCCTTCGTCTATCAATCTAATTGACAAAATGTTTGTTGACGACACCACCTACACCGATGAGTCTCTGATGCGTACAGTCGGACAAAAGTATGGCTGTGTACATGTAGTCCATAATCACTTAGTAATGTTGGTTTCTGTCTGAGATGAAGGAGTTTCCCAGTGATTCTTGTTGACTCTTCGCAAAGAAACCGTCAAAGTTTTGGCGTAAAACCTCGCCATATAATCATATACAAACAAGGGAAATCTCGTATTTGTGATATAACAAAGTACTGGCCGCTTCTTGTAAGTGAAGATGTCGGCGTTGGCACTTCGGTGTTGAATACATTTATCGGGATATAACATACGACAACGCCATGTGTCTCAACAAAAAGTCTCCTCGTGATTGTGAGAGAACCCAAACTTCAATCCGCAGTAACCCGCACATATTCACCCCAAACACGAAAATTGGTAGATACAGGCCTTCCGTATTGACTCGCGAGTACCAAATTGACAATAACCTGAACCGGTTTTTTATAACAATTAATAAGGCAGGTGGATAATCAATCATCTGATTGAAATACGTAACTGAGTATGGGGAAGGACCAGATTCACAAACATTTGCTTCTGAATACACAGAGCTGGCGATTGAGGCGGTTGATTAGAACCGCTTCATCAAACCACAAGAATCTTTAATTGAAATGACTTGACAGGATTCCGAATGCACAACCTGGATCGATAGTATAACCATTGGTTAACGCGTATCTAGCGACTGATGTAACTGGCTGTTTACATATTTAGCAACATTGCCGTTCATTCGTAACACGGAATTTTGCACTCATTTAGGGAAGTATTCTTTTAATCTAGAGACCAGCATTATTCGGTGCTATTTATGTGACTTTCTCCGCATTTACACATGGTTTGGTGAACACAGTGTGAGGTGATACCGATAGGCTAGGAGGTGCTGGGTCCAAGAGATTACGCGAGGTTCAACTGTCTTAAATGTTCATTTATAGGCAATTCTCAATTGTGGTGTTGTTTGCTGCGTGGTGCATTTACTCTTAAATGGCAGCTCTTTGTGGACTGTTTTTCCTACAGTGGTCACCAATTCGGACGTTGCTTTTTGTCTGCTCTGCCTTTTTATGAACTTTTTGGGTAAACAAGTGATCGTAAACAGAAGTGTTCAGGCCCATTTTTTCCGCAAAACTTTCGTGAGTACAGATTTTCCTTGCTCCTGTGAACAGAATATTCAATAATGTTCGTTTATGCTGGATTAAGTATTGACTAGACCACGTGAATTTCCCGTAGACAGATTCTTTAATCAAACCATCTGATCGGTGACTTATGAGTCTGTCTAGAAATGACAGGTAGCTGTACCGTTCAGCTTAGAACAATTACCATTCAGATATTGCAGCAGATTATTTATCACCTGTTTAGGACGACTGAATAGTAATGTGTCGTCGACGTGACGTTTGTAATACGATAAGCTTACTATCTTCGTAGCTAACTCTTGCTCATGCCTTAGGAAGAAAAGTCTGCTGAGATGGGGCCCGGCGGAATTTCCATGACCACCTCATCTAAGTAACAGCACGGTTGCTCTTAAAAACGAAAACTAACATTTTCGCAGTAGGGTAGCGAAAGTCCGTTCAGTATTTCTATCGGGACTGACAACATAGCATGATACGTTTCGACGAACTCGCAAATATAGGATGTTCTATGCAGAGGGATATTTGTGAATGGTGACTAAACGTCTACTGAGCAAATCAATTCATTGGCAAGGTCAAGCTTTCTTGAGTCACTGATTAGTTCGAAAGAATCTATAACGGAATATGTCTGAACCGTTTGTGGAGTTGAAACGGCGACCAGCCAAGGCACCAACTTATGGCATGGGGAGTTTGTCTCTGCCTAAGTTCAATTAATGTGTAAACTTTGACAGCGGTGTATACAAAAATGTGGCAGTAGAGAATATGACTATTCAATCATCGTCCTGAATTGCAGACCTCACTGATCATGGGCTAGGGGAGGTTAAGTGTACAAACGAATTTTTCTAGGGAAATAAGTTATGGTTTTGTATTGGCACACTAATGTGCTCAGCAACGATCAATATTCGGAATGACACTATTTTTGCTCAGTTTCATGGTACTTGATAGACAGTTTGAAAACCACTTCCCTCATTGACTGAATGATTGGAGTCGGTCAAGTGAAGTATAATCACGCCTTTAACTGTCTTACTTACGATAATGCTAACGAACACAGTCTGCCATGTCTACTGACCGGTTTCCTTACTCATTCTGTTTTGTTGTCACTTTTGTGGTGTTGTAATAAGCGTGATGATCAAACACAGAAAACAGATCTTGTTAGTTACTTTATTGTTCTTGTTGCTTCGACTGGCGTTCTTGAACGCAACAAGTAATAACCGAAAAGTGTGCAGTTGACAATTTTTTCATAGACTTTCTACCGACTAATTTGACAAGGTCTGGGCTCATCAAAAACAAACTGATTCCTCAGATTGACTAGAGAGAAATAGTCAATGTACGTACTCGAACTACTTATTGATGTTGCGTGCAGTCGATCAGATCACTATTAACCGAAACATTCTCTAATGATTCGGTCTAGCAAGAACAAAACTGACATCTAGTACTTTATTTTTATCATGCGACATCAACTTAAATGTGGATCGAAGTTTAAAAAATTGATGCCATATAACCATAGTGTGAAAAAGGTACACCATAGTTTGTATGCTGCCTGTCACTGTCACTTATCAAAAATCGATCAAAACATGTATATTTGTTATGTTCTCTTAAATGAATGCAATTTAGTTTCATGATTGGTTGCAAATAGCTTTTAACTTCCAACAGTGGTGTTCTTCAAAGTACCATACTTCTTTTACAATTTTTCCCTTCGTACGTGCAAGATCTGCCCACTTTTTTGAGAGTCTGGTTCAATTTTATTAATGGCGTTGTTTCTGATCTGTGTATCTCAACCTAATGGGCATGAGCTGGTGAGAGTCCTTCAGGAATAGATACCTGCATTCTTTGAAGTACTAAGATTTGGAGTAATTCATTACCGAACCGCGGTCTGAGGTTAAAGCATTTCATCGCCATCCGATTGTTTGCAGGGATTTTTACCCACATTCATATGATCCAAGTATATTTGCACTTCACTATGCTTTCACTTACCTTTACTAGGTCCCTCAATAGTCCGAGACATCAGTTTTTTTATCTGCGGTACAAAACAGTTTCACAAACTCTTACAATTAATGAGTCGCTTTGTTCACTGCTGCATTCTTTTCGGATGGTCGTGTTAGTAGACGTTTTTTCCCTACAGTTGAGGGTCATACGAGGTTTCCTCGAACGTTCATCTAAAAGCAGTGGTGATCCTTGGTTTGAATTAGTTCGTATCTGTTTTTCCTAACACTATAGTTTATGAAAAATTTCCATTAAATGTTTTTTGATTGTTCCAAATTGAACATCACCTACATTTGATCGCAGCTATCCCATTCAAAAAGGCATTTCAGGTAGGCCACTTCAAAAGGAATCGCTATACTCGCGTTTCTCTCAAATTAGAGCTCAGTAGTGATGTACATCATTGTCCAGGCCGGAGTTTGTACTCTGACCTTCGTGCTTATGAAACCAGAGTGTTAACCCAGTAACTTGAAAATGAACACGACTGAATAATTAAATTCAACCGCCCAATCACAACGTTGTACGAGTAGTGGTGCACTTGCCGATCATTCCGATGGCAGAATGAACATAATCCTATTGTGAGGTTACTGGGGTTATTGTTAACACGCTAGTCTCACAAGCACAAGGGCCAGAATGCAGACTCCGATTTAGACAGAGATAGGCATCACTGATGAGATTTAACGTGAACGGAACTCGAATCTAGTGCATCTCTCCGAATTGGGGCATCTGAAAGGCTTGTCTGACTGTGAAAGCTGCGACCAAGTGTGGGTGAAGTTCGAGCTGAAATAACTTAAATCCCGAAACTGTCACTACAGCATTTAAGTAGTCACACCTGTTACCTGTCACGCCTTAATACGCTTTCGGTTCATTGAATAAAGCAGTCAGAAGACAAATTTCGTCATAAATTCATTTGGCTGGCTTTAAATGCGTGACTAGCATAAAATCAAAAAAGCGCAAGATTTAAGTAATCTGAGCAGAATTACAAACTCGACTGGATCGGGAAAGATACTCACAACCAAACCCATGGCCAGCAAAGATTGGCGGTCAGCTGCTTTTTGTTTACAAATAACAGGCTGCTTGCGACTGATCAACAAGACCTGGACATACTTGAGTAGGTGTGCATTGTGAGCAGTCATTAGGAGTGTGCACGAGTGAGAGTGTGACCTGCGGCTAATAGGTACCTTTGAATGAATAAAACAGCGTCTCTCTTTCGTTGAACGTCGCTCACTAGTGGCTGGGTTAAAGTATCTCTCACCCACATCCAGATTTGTTTCTTGGGACAAGTTTCAAGCATTCTTTCTGTTCTACTGACGCAAATGTTTTCGTTCTCTCCAGATTCCCGTAAAATTCATGAGGTCAGTTTTGCAGACACCTGTTTACGGTAATTCCTTACGTCATGCTCGAAACGAAAGAGACTCGTGGCCATCAAAAATTGACGAATTAACGCGTAAGTCAATTTTGCTAACAGCTGTTTTCGGTAATTCTCATCAGGCTATTACAATTACATAGGGTAAATGCGAATTATATATGAAGATTATAACGTGTCAAATAGGTCATCAAAAAATCACAGGAGTGGTACGGATCACAGTCTACTGGAGGAGGGTGGGAATGTTGATGAATGTGTTGGAGTGTTACACGGGCCTGTCATGAGACATGCGTTCATCGGTTAAACGACCTTGATTACTGAAATAATAGATCAG
>JTDE01003334.1:27290-38202 GCA_014338405.1 Paragonimus skrjabini miyazakii | reverse complement strand
GAGCGTATCAGACCTACGGGAACGGTCATTTCACGTTTGTACGGTCTTCCCAAAGTTCATAAGGAGGGAGTACCATTAAGACCGATCCTAGACATGTACAACTCGCCGTATCATGCTTTAGCAAAATGGCTAGTGGAGATATTAGAACCGATCAAATCACGACTAACTCCTTTTAGCCTAAAAGACACCTTCGACTTTGTAAACTCAATCGATTCATTGAATATCGGAAATGTCCTTGGATATGACTTCTCTGTTCACTAATGTTCCCTTGCAAGAAACTATTGACTATCTGTGCAACTATATTGAAAACAATCAGGTTGATGTCGGAATTTCGGTGGAAAAATTGAAAGAAATATTGTTGTTTTGCACCTATAATGTTCAATTTCAATTTGATGAAGAGTTATACAGGCAGAAAGATGGAGTAGCAATGGGTTCACCTCTAGGTCCGCTACTCGCAGATATATTTATGGCCAAACTAGAGACTACTGAACTCAATCACATGGTAACTAAATGCAAGCTCTACAAACGCTATGTGGATGATATTTTTTGTCTTCTTCCAAATGATGATGATTCCCAGGTCATACTAGATGAGTTCAACAAAGCTCACCCAAATATAAAGTTCACCGTCGAGTTAGAAAATCACAACGAACTCTCATTCCTAGATGTCGCGTTGCTTCATCGATCAGAGGGAACAATTCAAAGATCGATTCATAGAAAAAAGACGTGGACGGGTTAACACACATCTTTTTTCAGTTTTTCTCCCGTTGAAGTACAAAAGAAACTTGGTACGTTGTCTGTTGAACAGAGCGCAAAAGATCTGTACGCCGGACACTCTCCAGGAAGAATTAAGACATATTCGATAAACTCTCATTTGAAATGGATACCCTGAGAGATTCACAGACAAAAATCTGCATTCCGGTTCGAAACCTAAACTCGTCCAGACAGCGGAGAAAAAGCTGGTTTCATCTACCTCTCCTACAAAGGTGAGGTTGACAGTGAAATAGTTAGTCGCAGACTTTCAAACGTGGCCGGAAGTGTTTACCCTGCAGCGAGACTTATCGTGTCATTCGACACCTGCCCGGCGCCACGCTTTAAGGATAGTTTGTCCAGGTTCTCTTCGTCTTTCTGTATCTACTCTCTCACCTGTTATTTTCAAGCGGGTTACGTTGGGAGGACCACAAGGCGGCTATCGGAGAGGATCCGTGAACACCTACCAAAATGGCTTCGCAACGGTTCGAGAAAGCTTATTTGCAGTGCGATTGGTTCCCACTTACTTGACACTGGCTGTTAAATAAATCAGGATGAAGCGGCCCGAGTCATTTACAAGGTTCGTCAATCCTGTTCCACAGCTGTCAGAGTGCGATTGTTATCAACGGCCGAGGCTATTGCTATCAGACTCCACAACCCCTGCCTATGTGCCACAAAACAATTCCTACAACCTCTCCACCTCCCCTGGCCAATCATTCCACATCCACTTGAAGCCCGAGCGAGCATGAACCACTCGACAATGACGAACACATGTCTTATTACAGGCATGTGAAACACTCTAACACATTCACCAACACTCCCACCCTCCCCCAGTAGACTGTGATCCGTACCACTCCTGTGATTTTTTTGATGACCTATTTGACACGTTATAATTTTCATATATAACTCGCATTTATCCTATGTTCTTGTAATAGCCTAATGAGAATGGCCGAAAACAGCTGTTTGCAAAATTGACTTCCTATGCAAATGTTTTCGTAACTACAGTAAATTTGATAGTTAGAGTGGTTAGTGAAAAAATCGGACTTCGCCGTTTGACCGAGGGAGAGGCAGCCTGTTGTTTTTCAAAGTTGCTCATCAACCCGTCCCTTTTGAAGGGGAGTCAGGTGGACACGGACGTTTTAGGAACTTTCACAACTGCATTCTCCGAAAGAGCCGATTTGGCACATTTCTGAGTGAAACGTTCTGTGAAATTGTTAACACGCAGCGTCTTATGCAATACTGTTTACTCAGTCCGTAGTCTATCCTGGAAGCCTACACTTGATGTTCTGTGAAACAATGTACTTACTAGTGGTCTCTTTTATGCAACAGCAGTAAAACGCATGAAATGTCTTTAATGTTCCGTTCAGGGTAGCTTATGTTAAATCCATCTGATCGGCGTCTAATCAAGGTGACCAACAAGGGTAAACTGTTTTCTCTTCTGTACTCAACCATTACTGAGAGACTTAGGTGGGAAGAATCAAAATCCTGAATTCCTTTTTCAATTTGTTGCCTATTTTGTTCAATCAAAAATATATCGTAGACATCCCATTTGTATTGGAAATATCGTTCGTATAAATCTAGTCATAAGGAATTCAGTTAAAACAGACTATTTGCTGGAAATTAACAGCAAATAAATTCTCACACTCTTCGTACGGAGCAAAAGCAAACGTTTTAAACAGTCAATAAGGATTGGAAGGTGAATGAAGTATTGACATCACCTGAACACACCGTCTCTGTAGTGCCTTTTCATTAGTTGTAACCGGGTTTCATTACTTGTTAACTTATTACGTATTCAAGACTTCAGTTCTTCTTTATAGTTCCCATCTTTTTTAATAAGAAAATAGTTATTAATAGACTTGCAAAACGATTCCTCGTGCAGCTAAAGAGTTTGTTCCCTTTTCAGGCTTCAGTGTGGATTCAAGCTTTATTTTCTATCTGTCTAAATGTGAATGTTTGTGTTTAACTAAGGAGTGTCACAGCTAAACGGCTATATTTGTTTACAGTTTCACACACCTCGGTTCGGCTATCCTAATCACAATACCTGGTTAAAATTTCACTGTTACTGACAATCATTAATATTCTGTTTGTAAAGATAACAGAACAAGTCGATACATGTCCATAATAGAAACAGCAATAGTCTTAAGTATAACTTCAATGTTTATATATTATGGTAGTATTAAAACTGTTGGATTGGTAACCAGTACTATTTACATACGTCCATTATATGGACCAAGTGTCGGAGTGATCGGGATATCGATAGAAATTCACCAAACAATATCATCTACACAGCTCTTCATGTGTGGAGAAAGCGTAAGCTCACTTGATGAATTCCGAAAAATATACCTCATTAATGAGTGAACAACAGAAGAGGCAAGGAAATACACTGGAAATAAGGCATGCTCATAATTCCGTTGTGCGTAGAACTTTAGATTAGCAAAACAAATGTGAACTGTTTTAGTCGTTACCACTTCTCAGTGCCGGGTAAACCTTGGTTGGCTTCCTAACTTGTAGCTATCATTTGTTATCTTTTTCCGCCTTGCAGTGCATTTTAAAACACTTATGTGTTAGACTTTGATAATCTCAGGCTACGTGGCAAAACTGCCTATACGAAGTGTTTAACTTTCGTAGCAGAAAATAATAAAACTATGTGAACGGACGTTATCTTTTACTAAACTTTGTTGGCAGTAAGCACTCAACCGGTTACCGATTGTGTTACCGGTTGTTTTCTGTGTGGTCCGATGAATGTAAATTATACCCTGATAACTTTGTATCCAAATACGAAGTCTATGCCTCTACAAATGCACCCAGATTTACCGATTAATCCACTTCAGATGGGTTAAATCTGACTGGAATATGTTAAACCTCGCGAGATTGCAGATAGTGCTCTCGTGAACGTGATATGTTAACGTGTATAAGTCTTCAGTACGCTACTTTTACTCAATAACTGATCACGTTCTCACGGTACAGAAGAAGGTGTTTGATCTGTGTGATTTTTGTTACACACTACACTCTGGCGGTAACTCTAGCAGTAGCGAACTCAATGTGGTTAAACTAAAGGCACACCCTGTGTAAATAATTGAACCACGTGGTTGACTAAGTGAATTGATTAAATACAAACGCCTACAATGATATGAGCTCTTCACGAGTTAAACAACAGAAAATATACCATAGGCACATGATGATAATATCTGAGTAACGGATACGGAACAATATTAGACACAGAACCGCCAGAGCCGTTCAGGTCTGTGGTGCATCAGGCGGTCTTCCAGTAGGTGCAGTTTTCGTTCAACTGGGAACTGAGGGGAGAATATGAACTAGTCAAAAGGGATGAATAAAATTGGAAATCATATTGATTAAGTAATTTGCTTTCAACGAAATTGAAAATTTATCGGATGAAATCTCAAAAGTGCGTATGTAGTAGCGTTAGTCAAACATTCTGTTTTTGGACTGCTTTGTCTACTGGAATTCGACGGCAAGTGATTAGTTTCAGCTTTAAAACACTATGTTAATAAATCAAAAAGTATTTGTAATTTACATTCTAAATTGTTGTGATGTTCTCCGAAGACTTGAAGATTGTTGTCATTTTTATGGATACATTGTTTTATCATGCATTATTCTTCAGTGACTCGTTGACTTTATGTCCGCCGGAGGTCTGTTTACAATGGTCCGCAGCAACTACGTTTAGCTTAAAAGCTACCAGTTTATGTTGTGACTTTGCCAACTTCAAAAAATGTCATACATTTTGTAATGCAAAGATGCTAGAGAAATGGTAGGGTTGACACTTAAACCAAAGCAAGTCGAATACATTTTTAACCCTCGTATTTAAGACCAGAAATCTGTAGACACAAAAGGTCAATAAATAAATGAACACTCTTGATCACAAACATCGGAATATATGCCTATTAGTAGAACTATTGATAATATAGTGTGGGTTGCAGTGTGAAAGTGTGATCGTTTTGTTGAAATACGACATATTCAAATGGATTTGAACTTATTCCTTTCTATGGTATTATGTTGAGTTCCGGCTGCAGTAGTCACTACAATGAGATAAGGTAATAAACTAGGGAGAAACAAAAACTTGACGAATAGATCACAACAAACTATATTACTCCAAGTCACCAAGCACTGCAAATAGGTAGAGCCAGATTGTCAACTTTGCCTGATTGCACTGAAGACCAATTCGCGTCTAATTCAAATTCCGAGTAACAATCAAGTGGGCGAATTTTACTCATTCAATTTCATTACCGGATTAATTAACCTAAGTGATTTTCATTTTGGCAGCAACGTTTTACCATAGATATTTTTGCAGCACGCCGAGGTAACCACCATTACGTTGGAGTTGTCTACTTTTGATTGCTATGTGGCGGAGTGACCGACTGTTAATAACAACTCATCTACATTTATTGTAACTATTCAAAGCTATCACCAGATTGAAAGCTAAACATACAATGCGGTGTCCTCGGGCCAAACGATAAAACAGTGGGTTGTTACGCGAAAATTAGTGAGGATAATCAACGTAATTATTCGGCTTGTTTAGAACTGCCCTGTAGTGATGTGCAGGTCTATATCCGGTTGGGAAGAATTATGCCGTAGCTGTCCACCGACCGACTGCTACTTATCGTATACCAACCAATAGGTAGAATCTGCTAAGCTGACACAGTCAGGAAAATCGTACACTACTGTAAGTATGTCGACTTCCGAAAGCAAACAGGCAAGCAGATCCATCAGTCTTCCTGCAAAATCATATCATAGCAATTGGGCGAACACATTCAGAAATGTTAAAATCAACTGATGATATGCCAGTCAAAACTTGGCAATCCAGTCACTGATGAATAGTCAGGGATTTGGTAAATTTCAAATTGAACATCACCCACAATTGATCGCAGCTGTCGCATTCCCATAGACTTTACAGTCGACCCTTTTCGAACAGCAGAAGCACTAGACTCGAGTTTCGCTCTCATTAGAGCTCGTCAGTAGTGCATATCATCGCCAGTGCCGGGACTTGAACCACGGACATGCTGTTCATGAGGCAACCGTGTTTACGTAGCGCTAGGTTTACGCTGCTCTTTTGAAACATACCAAATCTCAGTATCATCCTCCGAAGCGGAACACCAGAAACACGTCCAGAAAGACCGATCAAGTAGGTTTGGTGACCAGAAATGTTGATTAATGTAGTGGCTTATTAGAATTAGTGGTTTTTGCCCAAAATCATGGAATCTATGAAATGCTTCTAAGTAGGGGATAATCTTTTGGGATATCAAAGTTTACATGCGTCACGGCTTGTAATCCTTCCCAGTTAATAACAGTATCAATAGTAACAGCCATTGGGTAATAAGAATGTTGCGGAAGACTGTTGCGATAGCCACCTTCCCTATTGCAATAGAGTCATTTGTGACATCCAAACTGCCAAAACCATTAACTCAACAGACTGACCACAGAACAACTTGTAGATGCTTGCGAAACGACTGCTACAGTGACGACTGGTTTCTGAACCTGACCAGTTTAAACGTGAGTAATAACAGAAAGAATGGATAAATTATATTTGCAGCACAGGAACGACATGTATTCTCTAGTTTCTGCATAACTGTTTGAAACTAGACGCAGAATGACTGCTTCAAGGTTTTTAATGATCTATTCTGGGATATAAGACTATTATCGAATAAGTGCAGTTATCAATGCCTGCATTCACAACATGTTTGTCTTGCTAATGTAGCTGTCTCCATAAGTGTATAACTAAACGAAATGGGATCGTTTAGACAACTGCCATAACTTCCTTCGGGTAAGAATTGGTTGATTTCTATGTGGTCGTCCATGAGCCAAACGTGTGTCTTGTTTTTATGTCCAATGTTAGCCAGTTGTAGGCGGATGTACAGTCACACTGTATGAACTGTTATATCGGCTAATATCACAAGATAAATGATGTTTGATTTCGCTATCAAAATTCTCGATCTAGACTATTTGTCTCCAATTAAATTTGAGTATTATATCACCCGCACTCAGTTGAACTGTTTAAAGTCACCTCATGTATTTCTACCTGAAGATTAGTCCACTGATGTAGGCTCGCTAATGAGTAATTCGAGTATCCTTTCGTTTGACATTGTTCATTCGAATCTTCTTTTTCTATATTACAAGACAACACTACTACATCGATGAAAATATTATGACCTGGAAACATTTGTAAACGAAGTTGTTACAAACTGTTTATCAGCAGCTTTCAAGTTATATACAGCACTCAGTTTGGGCTTCGGTTAATGATTCGGTCAGTCTACATGGAACAGGATTTTTGTTGATCTCAAGGTGCGATAGTCTAAGACTCTAAACATTACTACAAACCGATAAAATCTTTCGTAGAATTCAGTGCAACATCTGATGAAGTTTATTATTTACCTTAGTATTCCTTAGTCCACACGGGTTTAGTAGGGTTTTACTGGGTTTAGACAGTTGATCTAAAGAACAACCATTGTTGGAGGCATTTGTTCCGTCATAAATGATTATGCATATATTTTTGTTCATGTGTGTGTACAGTTATAATGACTCTCTTAGACTTCAGCTTATCATTCAACCACAGATTCACATCCAGGTTTTCCAGTTGCACAATCAGCAAAAAAGGAAACTCTAGCTAGTACATCTTACCAGACTCCCGTCTCAGGAAGTAAGCCCTTAGCAGTGATCGATCGAAATAACGGAAATTACGTCGACAGTTGTTTGTCAAATAAAAGGTAATTTGTGGGTTAAGTACTGCTAATCACATCCGCCATTCAAACCAGACATTGTTCACTCCAGACATCATTCGGTATGACAAGGCACACCTCCACAGAAAATCGATGACCAAGCTAGACTAAACCAAACAAAATGTGCTTGTCTAGGGTTTTCCCCTATTCATCAGCGTTTTGCAGTACACAACGTGAACCCAAAGTTTTCGCTTATATTACCATTTTTTGTGAGGAATGCAGCGAAAGAGTTTTGAATTTACAAAAATCATTTACATTATTCAAAAGAACTACACTTCGGGACTGGGTGTAAAATAATGTATGCGTTTTTCCACATTATTGTTTGGTTGGTACTGAGCACAACGGAGAGTTTGTCGAACGCTATTATCGATAAAACAATTTTTGATACTTAGCTCCTAGCATACAATATACTGGGTGGACTCAAATAACCACCTTAAGTATTGTGTAATCACAAGCAGCTCAACTTATACTCAAAAATCAAACAGTAAATGACTGAGCTAGTAAAGTTGGATATTTTGTTAAAATTTTCTGAACCATTATGCAAAGTCCGAATTGTTCAGCACTAAAATTTCTACACAGTCCTGCACAAGTAATATCGACGATCTTCAAAGTTTCTAGTCTATAGCAAAACTCCGGATATTTTATGGAAAATCGTGTACTGACAAATGTCACCGACTTTTATCTTGCAAGGAAACGATTTGCATTCAGTTCAAAACTTCTGTTGTTGTAAACTGTTGTAAGACTTTTAAAAATTTACAATGTATAAATGTGTTCTATGTGTTTTAGCAATAATCTGATACATCACCTGGTGTGTCAACGTCATCAACGGTCCAAAGCAGACGTAGACTAAAATATTCTTTCAGGAAGTAATCAGATTTTTCGTTTATTCTGGATATATTGTCCAATTTCGCTGTCACGCGTTTTGGAATTGAACAACATACCTCCGTAAAATTAAGGTCAGAATGTTGGGCTGTAGTAGCAAAATGGATATTCTTCACTAGTGGAATTTGTCTGGTTTTATGAACTGAATTCTCCAAAGGATAATGATATTCAAGTGCAACTATTACTCTACAAAACTTGACGTGGCGCACTCTGATGATAAAACACAATAAGCTAAAAGTGCTTTGCTACGACTCTGATGTAAACCTTCCAATGATTGGTTGAATGACCTAGTCCCTGTTTATATTTTCAATGATCGTGAACCGTTTAACTGATTCTCCATACTTACTGGCATGCCAGTACATGAAATATATTTTGTATTCCGTCGACCTAGTGATAATCTGTCTATTGTATCAAAAACAGACGTCATAGGTCAAGTCATGCCACAACGACGGTAATCCATCTCAAACGATTTCCCTCTCGCACTCAGTAAAGTGACTAGCGAAAGGAAGGGGACAATGGTTAATCAATATAACGAACGTTTTGCTCTTCTTCTTTAAAATGTTTGTGTTTTTAGTTTTAATCCATCACTTTCTTCATGAATCGAACAAACTGCAATCATCTTTTGCACGGTGCAGTTAAAACTATACTTTTATATATTTCTTAACGATAATTTTGGTTTGCTTGAATAATGTTTTACTTGTAGTCCTAGTCTTTTTGCATGTTTTACACTCAGTATCTCCACAGTGTTCATGTAAAGCGCTACCATTCAATAAAACTTCGAAGCAAATGGCATACCACATCTTTTTTGCAAGATCGCACCAGAGAACGCCAATGTTCCAAATAATTTTCATGATCCCGCTTTCTTCAGTAGCACGCTACATAGTTTACCTATAAACGTCTTTCATCAGCGATATCACCCCGTGCTTACAAACGTTTAACAATGTTCTGGTCATAGAGAATGAAAGTGAGATTTTATCAAACCCAATTGAACATCGATATTCTCCTCAGTGTTGTTTAATTATAAAATGTACTTGTGTTTTAGATAACTAATTTACGTCACATCTCACTTGTACTTGTCAGTCAAATTGAAAGCATTGAAATGGTCAAGTTGAAACGTATAGCAGAACGATTCGACACATATCAATTCATGATGCACCAGTCAAAGCTTGACAAACCAGTCACTGCAAACCCCACGTCATCGATGACTAAATATCACATGACAGCAGGTCAAAATGTTCACCCAGTCACCCCATTTAAAATACTCTTACCCAATCCAAACCCGAAGCTATTGTTGCTCTTGTGAAGCTGGACGTATCCAAACCGAACAGTTGACGTTGAGTGCACAACTTTGTCTGAGGCCACTCACTAGGTTGTCGTGATCATGACTAAATAATGCGTGGTGTGTTTGTAGGTGTGCCTACTCAGTGTTTATTACTGTTTTTCTGATGCACACGATTTTCGCGTTTCATCTTTGCTTCTACTAAGTGTGAACGAAGTGGCTACATATTAAAACATATGTCTCATTTCCGTTTTGCTGAACTAGTCACGGAGACCTCAATGTTTTAGAACGCTCTGAGGTACAGTTTGGTTAGAACATCTTTATGTAACTGCAATATATCATTCACTTTTGAATTACTGCGTTGGTTTATAGTCTTATCATTCCTCTGTTAGCTACTGCTTCGTCCACTTATAGAGTGCGGAACGATGAAACATACAGAACCAAAACCTATGCTGAGTGACTTGATCTAATACGGCGAACAAAAGTTTGGACTGTGTGGTGTTACTGTGTATCTACTTGCGGTGGCCACATAGGCTTGCGCATTGCAAAAACTATCCTAGTTAAGCATATGTAGAACGCAATTTGCTAAGCTGAAAATAGATGTATTCAACTTAAGTTTTTTACTAGTTCCGTTTACGCTAATCCAGTCGCATAAATAACGTTCACTTCCTCTAAAAATATACTCTTCACCATCTCTAGTTTCTGTTCACACGTCATCAGTCTCATGATTGCTCAATGAATATAACTTCAATGCTAATCGTGAAAACTTAAACCGTTCCAAAATGTCTGCCTTCGTTTGTCTATTTGAAGCACAACATTAGTTTGTCGCTTAATCCTATCAGTTATCAAACAAGTAAATATGATAAGCAAACAGTATTAAAGTCAATGAGAAATCTGAAACACTAAGGAAATAATATGTTTCTGAAATTGAAAAAGAACGTGGGAATAACTTATGGGATTGCTCACTTGGCTCAATAATGCTCAGAATAAAAAATGGTTTCAATAAATCCTCGCAGTTTTTTACAATTTAGTACTCACGAGGGGGCTACGGAATGACCCAATAATAGACAGATTGCCTTTATTATACATGGCGGTTGCTAAAATTGTTGGAAAACGCTCAAGTATTATTAGCAATTTGATGGGTGCTGAACTCCGTATTACCGAACAACCATAATGTCTGATGAGTAGTAGGGGATTTTGATTTTCATATAGACTGAACATCACCCACAATTGATCGCAGCTGTCGCATTCCCATAGACTTTCCAGTCGGCCC
>JTDE01003334.1:0-16047 GCA_014338405.1 Paragonimus skrjabini miyazakii | reverse complement strand
ACTGCTGTACAGCAGTGAAACGTGGACATTGTATTAGCGGAATGTGCGTTATCTGAACCGCTTTCGTTTGCAATGTCTTAAGCGCATCTTGGGTATTCGGTGGTCGAACATGATTCCGAAAACCCAGGTACACCGGCGAGCGGACATCAACGAGACGGAAGCCTTGCTGATGTTGGATCAGCTTTGTTGGCAGGGCTACGTCCGTCGGATGGGCGATGACCGTATTCCGAAGCAGCTGTCGTATGGACAACTGAGATCAGGTAAGCGAAATCCTGATGGTCCAAAGCTGAGATACCAGGATGCTGTGCAGGCAAGTCTAGCATGTTGTGAGATAGATTTTAGGTGTTGGGAAGACTTAGCGTTGAACCGGACTGCTTGGAGGAATACAAATCGGACGGGCGTCCGCGAGTTCCACGAGCAGTTATTGCGCGGCCGAGAACGAAAGCGCGCGGTACGCAAGGGAACCATCGGTGCCATAGGTCGTGGTGACATGACTATATGGCGTTGCGATGTGTGCGACCGCGAATGCGATGGCCGTTTGGGATTAGTTGATCACCAACCTACTCATAGTGCACCGTCAGTAAAGAGACGACGACGATGTGGAAATAGGTTGAGCATATCCGTAGGAATGGTTACATCAAAACCTTCAGTTTCGATCAGATTGCGTATAAATCCAACTGTCTCGTGCAATGGGACATTCGTAAACAGTGATTGAACGTTTACTGAACACATGACTTTGCCTGCTATGTTGATTCTGTTGAGATCTCAAATTAAATCAAGTGAGTCTTTAACGGCATATGTGTCAAATTTACGCTTTCAAGGCGTCAGAGCCTGTACAAACCATCGGGCCAGTTTTGTGTTGTGGGGCATTGCTCATAGCTATGATCGGTTTGTGTGTTTTGGGTAAGCTATACAGTTGCGGTGTTGATGAACCACTGGGTTTTAGATATTTAAAAGTACCTTCATCAATTATTTGATGTAGCGGTGACAAATCAAGGTGCCGAGTTATTCGGCCTTCCATATCAGTCACCTTTTCCACTTTGTCGATACATTGGAATCTGCTTTAATCATTCAGTACGGACCACATTTTTCGAGTATACTCTTTTTTAATCCATAACTACGGCGCCGGAAGGTTTATCTGGGTTCAGTATGACAACGTTCTTAGTTGTCAGGTCTTTTAGAGGTTCAAGATGATGAGTTGTGAGAGCACATCTATCTCTTGATGGTGTTATAATGAACTCATAGGCAATGTCGGTCAGCTTAGTTTTAAACCAATTATGATTGTCCAAGCTAGTAGTATTCAAATCAGATAACTGGTCGAAAAGATTCTCGAATTGGGCCTCTATTGATATGCGGTCTAACTTATTTGAATGAACTTTGTAATCAAGTCCTAGCGACAATGCTTCCGACTGCAGCACATGAAGTGGCATAGAATATAAGCCGAATGTCAGAACATTCAGGAGCAAACGAAGCAAAACATTTGTGACGTAAAGGTGAACACGTTTGAACCAAAGCGAATTCCCGGCACTTGGAAAAGCACACGACAGTGTCGCGTGGTGGGCAGCCAAATCAAGAAAAATGAGAGCAGAATTTTGAGCAGTACTAAGCGATCTCAATGTATTGAAAAAGCAACACGTTTTTATGGAAGAACAACAGTATTTAGGATATGAATATTGAAATCAGAAGACCGGTTTTGCAAGAAGGTAGTATCATTTCGTATGTTCCCGTTAGTTGCTACACGTAACAGCGAATTAAGTCCATACAAGTCAGTGAATACACTAGTCTGTCATTGGTCAAAACCATGGCAGACGGAGATTCAAGGTCAACAGCTTTTGCACACAGAAAACGGGCTTGCTAGGCCTGACGAGCAGTGCCTCGAGTGACTTAAGGATGACAGGCTTGTGATGATGCATCAACACACGGAAAGCGTTTGTTGGGTCGATCAAATGACCGGTCTCTAGCACATGTTTGGAGATCGGAGAAGCCGACTTGCGTTGTTTGGTGGGGTGGCCTCCGATCATGTCACACATCAAATCCTAGATCATTTCTGCCAATGTAAACGTCACCGCAGCTGCGGGTGAACTAGTACATAAAATGTGAAGTGGACAGCCCTGACATCCGAGTCTTAGTGTGAGGATGTGTGAGTGGCCTGGTGCGACTGATTAAAAGCAGTGTAGCTGCACTGTACGTCCGTTGAATGAACTGTGTCAGTCATCGCGTTAGAAACGACATTTTACTATCTCCTTTGTACGGTAACTGCATGTGCACCGGTTTCTTCGGAACGGACGTTTCTTAACGGTTTATTACTTTCGGCTTGCTGTGAAAGTCAATAAATCCAGTGGATAACCGTTGGAGACCAGGGTCTCACGAATAAATTTCACCTTTGTATCTAATGTATCACCCGTACAAATAGTTCGTGCTCTATGAAAGAGACAACGAACCAGCAATGTCCACCGCTGTTATGTGTAGCAACTGATGAGAACATACGAAATGGTACTACCATCTTGAAAAACCGGTCTTCTGGTTTCCGAGACGGATGTAGTATTCAGGATTGTTATTAAACGATAAGTGTCCTCGCGTTTTGATTGGCCACTTCGACCTTGCATTTAGCAACTCGGCTGTTTGTTACAGATACGCGTTAAGCAGCTGATAATCGCCACCTATGACTGGTTGGTGCCACTATGACCATAATTCCATCTGTAGCAGCGTATGCACGAAAACTGATTGCCTGAACTTTTCCCAGTCAAAAAACCGCTCTAGTCCAATTTCATTACAGACAGGTCCCAAAGAAAACCACTAAATTAATCCACCAGAAACAAACCGGTAGGTAGTGGAGTTTATAAGAAAAGAGGTACGGAAGTGATAATGCATAAAGTTGTATCTGTATAGACATGCTTTTTCATAGGGGTCACTACCTGTTGCATCATCCCTATAACAGGTACTTACTCTATCTTGTGACTTGCTTCTCAACCAGGAGAGAAGACGTGAACACAAACGTTCACAGGGAGCAAATAAAAACTGAACCACAGAGTCAGGAATAGTTGTAGGTAATCCTGAAATGCTCAGCCCATAGAAGCGTATTTTGACCTAAGTGTAGAATGTTTTGAAAAGTCAGTGCCCTTACCGTATGACTAACGAACTGTGGTGTTCATAATTCCGAGCACCTTGTTGCCGTTGGAAAAAGATGCTATTTCGGTAAGCGCACACCCAGGTGCGACTTCGGAGACAGTGGTTATTTCGTCCAGTGTCATAAGAACTTCGAAAATTGTTGCGTCGTTTCGAGCAACCATAAATAACCCTGACTTTTCTCTTCCGAATGCGAATTCTCATTCCTTCTAAGTCTGGGAGAATACATGCTGCTGAATCCTTCTTAGGGTGGCCAATCAGATTTTCTTCTAGGAGGATGGATTCATCAGCCTAGGCGAAGACGGTGAGCACAATGGTGTGGAACTGATAACCAAGTTCAGGAGTTGACGATGTTATAACTTTGTTCACTACCAATCTGAACAGCACAAATGAGTGGGAACACCTTGGAGACCACTTTCTCTTGAAATAAGAAGAAGGACATCAGGCGTAACCATTGCGTTTGTGTATGATTCAGCAATATACTGCATTAAAGGTGGGGGACCACTATATGCGGAGGTCGATGTAGTGACTGAGTTCCATGAAACTGAATCTAACGTCTTGGCCATGCCGATAAGAGCTGTATACAGGCTTTCAATAGAATTTCCGGAGTGAAGTTTGAATTAGTTAGTTCACATCAAGCAAATCAAAATTGCTTCGGGGATGACTCGGTTTTCCGAGAAACAGTAAATTTGTTCTATAACTTTATTTAGTTTGCCAATGTCAGTGCTAGTGATACGTCCACTATCTTCTATCGCCCTCTTGAAACGGTACGTAGACTACAGACTGTTTAGAATCTCATTGAGTTTACAAGGTTATTAATATGCACTCACGTTTGAGTTCACCCGAGCCGTGTTTGTAGTAACCTTCAGAATAGGCAATTAAAATCAGAATTCTTGCAAAATATTTTCAAGCAACACTTTGAAATGGCACACAGAGTGATATTTCGTTTGACAGATGAAAATATGCAAAACGTTAAACATTAATAGTAAGTCATTTTGATCAAATCAATTGCTTAATCATCACAGAGATTATTCAGTGTTGATATGGTCGATTAACCGAACATTTCAAGTTCCACAGGTGATAAAACAAATGAAAAGGCGTTGATACGATCAGATTAGTATGTCCATCCTCCAGTTGGTCTATTGTGTTAATTACAGTTCATAGCCTAGTCCAAGGCAATAACCGATTGCTTCCAATGCAATGTTATCTTCTCTTTCTCTGTTTCTCACCAAAATAGATGTAATGAAATTATTGGAAGAAGCTGACAACTTTTATATACAATGTCTATGTCCACTTTGTACAGTTTGTTCGATCGCATGCAAGTACCTTCATCTTTTTTTCTCAGTGGTTGTATACTTCAGATAATTGAAAATCCCGTTGCATTCATGAAAACAAAGTTTTAACGAACAGACTGTTTTCCATGAATTCTGTTCTTTTGCTGGTATAATTATATAAACTTAAATGACGAGTTAAAGTGTTCTCGATCAGATAAATATATAAAACTACTTCGCTGTGGTTAGGAGGAAAAAGAAATCGGTCATAGATTACTGATGAATAGTCGGGGATTTGGTTAATTTAAAGTTGAACATCACCCACAATTGATCGCAGCTGTCGCATTCCCATAGACTTTTCAGTCGGCCCCTTTCGAAAAGAAGCACTGGACTCGAGTTTCGCTCTCATTAGAGCTCGTCAGTAGTGCATATCATCGCCACTGCCGGGACTTGAACCACGGACATGCTGTTCATGAGGCAACCGTGTTTACCACTGCGCCATTGACCTCACGTTAAGCACGACCGAATTATCATATGTGAACGCTCAACTTGAAATCAGTCCTAGTTAGTCAATGTTAATCGGGCTGAAATAGTAGGACGGGGACAAACTGTTTCACAGGTTGGGCAACTATGTCTGGCCAAGGAATTCCCAGGGTTTGAACGAACTGTTTCTGCACACACTAATTTGGGTGATGTAGACGGTTTTCAACCAACTCGACTGTCGACAAGATGTGGCATATGATCTTTCGAGACAAGATGACTGCGATCCAATAGACGGTACGGAATGCTGTCTTTGTGCCTATGTGTTGATTACAATCGATCAAACGGATCAAAATGGATGAAGTGATGTGTTTTGTTGCCCTAGAGTGAAACCAAGCCGGGCAGTGTTCACCATTCTTTCAGATAAACGCCCAATAGTGTGACTTATTTATGCTGAACCACAGGAACAGTCAAATGAATAGATCGAAAAAAGAGACAACGTTATTAGGCACGTTATCTTTCAAATTAGATGGAAACGCCCGTTTTGAGTAAAATGTGACAACTCAGCTTGCAGCATAATACGTCATGTTGATAGCATAGTAAATGATAATTATTTGGCAACCCCTATCCAGGTTTCCGCCTCCAAGCCAGCTGTACTTCATTTATGGGCTTTCCTTGGGGTACTGTACTAGATAAAAATTAAAGTTCGCGATAGAATTGCCCCTCCCCCAAGATCCCCCACTGCAGATCACTTGAACACAGTGCGACCGACGCAATGGTCGGACAGCAATTTCGTATCTCCACTTTACAAACACAGGTCAGTTATTTTTACAATGCACTTTATTGCAAAGAAACTCAATCCACACATTCTCATGGTTTCAGGGCATCCTGGATAACGTTTCCATAGTTGTTTGCAGCCAGACAGAAATCCCCTGACTCAGCAGCAAACATGTCAAAATTAGACGTGCCAGCTGGTAACCACGAAAACACGAGGGATTGAGTAGCATATAAACCGACGATAACTTAACCATTTACTGCTTTGCGGATTAATCTATTTTTTAGCCCATGTATGTCCATGACAATGACAGTTGAACACTAAGAACAGTGGATCTGAGAACTCCAACTTCGAATTTACATAACTGAGGGACAAGAGATGATTGAACCATGAGGCATTTTTGTTGCACCCGCAGTGGATTCGAGTAATTTCGATTAAGAAAAGAAGGCTTACGTTTTGGTTGTTATGAGCCTGGAATGTAGGAAACTCATTATACATTGAGTAAGCCACACACCACTGTGTTTAAGGTGACAGATGTTCTGTAAGTTTACAGAAAGTGGTCTGGATGACTGATAGAAATGAAGTAAAATCGTGGAATATTTCCCCCACCATATATGAATATTATGGTACAGAAAGTAGTAGATTTGCTAATTCAAAAGAGACCAAATCGGGGAAAAGTGAGAACTCAGCTGGATTTCACTTAGTGATAGAAACAGCGTGTTTATACGCGATAAGGATTCTACCAATGGCGTTGGTTAATTTCAGAGTGAATTGTTTGAGAAGTCCGCAATGGGCAGTCAATCTGCCTGGTAATTTTGTGGATTCTATATGCCAAAGTAAGTTAGGTGGATAGCCGAGTTCAAATGTGAGGTTTATTTGCGTCCGGCGTTACTTTGTAACCCACTTGGCTGGGCATTTGCAGCGTCCGTGCGTGATGATTCTGTCGCTGGTTCTAATCCATCGAAAGTCCACAGGATTTACAGTTCGGCCTCTTCTAATACATTACAGTACCTTCGAGTAGTCCTCGTTACCCTGAGCCACTGTGGGTATATTGGACTCTTGCTAAGCCTCATCGGATGTAGCTTTGAAAAAGAGTGGACCCAGTAATCCCATTAACCGCGTCAGTAAACTGAACTAAATATACTCTGAAGCACTTGACAGCTGAGCATAACATATTATACCAGTAAGCGTGGTTAAGGCCAGTGTACATGTTCCTTAATGCAGTGGGCACCAGTCGGAAAACAGAACAAAACTAAGCTAGTAGAAAAAGATGATTTTCTGCTGCACTGCTTTTGAATTTATCCAAAAGATCGCATACGAATTCAGTAGATTTACATTCTTGAAATAGCTCGGCTTCTCGCAAAATCTGCGGGTGTCTATGTCTACACGGGGAAATTTGCACGTGGTTTCTTACTGTTCCCTCAAAACGCTTTCAAAGTCAGTCACTCTAAGCAACAAAGTTGGGAAGACATTTCGGTGGACTACTTTTGAAGCAAAATTCTGGAGACACACCATCACGTACATGATATGTAGCTCGATATTCGGCATTTCGTAAGTACATTTCGCTGGAATGCTAATCATTCGCACTAATCGGACAATTGAACTCCATTTTTCATTAACTTTTGTGTACATCTATGTTCATAACTTGGGTTTTGCCTACCTGCAGGCAGCAGGTATCGACTTTAATGATTCCGCTAGTACTGAAACGAATGACCCACATTTTTACTATGGGCGCAAGCTACTGGCTTCATGCATTCAACGACTGTACCTTGTCCTTCAGTTTAACTATGCACGAATTCACAAGGCAGCCGTTTTGCAACATAACCGGCGCTCGTCATTTATGACCGGCTCACTGATAATCGGCCATATGTTTCTAACGGGACCAAAATAATGTTGTTCAATGATCAGACGTTGACCTTTTTTGGTCAGAATCGCCCTGATATGATCAGTGCTTATCAGAAACTGTTTAGTGAACAGACTCGTAAAAGAAATAAATCCATATGTAATCCTGACATGTTTGCCGTTACAGAAAAACTTGATATTTGCTTTGGGACGAGTCACCCTGACAATGATGATTCATGTACATTCTTGAGTGTTCAGTCAGACAGTGAACTTGAATAGAATAGTCAGAAGACAAAAATTACGATATGAATTCATTTCACACACTCTCGTCAGTCATAAACGTGTGACTAGCATGAAAACAAAACCAACAAAACTTAGATGAAACGATTAAAAGTACGAATCGGGCTGGATCGTAATTGGCTCTCACGGCTAAATCCTCGGTGAACAAAGGTTACCAGTCAGTGGTTTTTGTGCGCATAGAATCGGCTATCGACGGCTGATCAGCAATGCTTCCATATACTTGAGAATTTGTGAGCTGTGAGCGTTCACCAAAACCTTAAACGAAGGTGTGATATTGAAACTGTGACCTGTAGTCGATAAGTGCCTTACAGTGGGTGAAGCGGGGTTTCATCCTCGCTGAGTGTCACTCATTTGTGGGTTACTCAGTGTAACTCTCAACCAATTTGGAATGTGCTCCTTGTTCCTGGTCATAAGCAAATTTTCTGTTCTACCAATGTGTGTGTTTCTGCAGCTTCAGGAAAATCGATAGATACAATGGCTGGTAGAAAACATATCGTAATTTGTGTCTTCTGAGAAATCTATTCAAATGGCCGAAAGGGGTTAAATGTTTCGAACAGTGAATTCCTGAAATCGACCACGTTCGTTTAGTTGTGTTTCTGATGAATGCAGAGGAGATTTTAATCGGTTCTTGTGTAATTAAAATAAAGTTTGATGTTTTACCGAGAGAAAATATTGCTTGTTGTGGTAATCGTAGATGTAATTACTTATAGCAGTGACAGGTTGTCGTTAGGACGGGGTCGTGAATGCCCAAAACGTTTGTTGTAATGATGAGGGAAGTGGTCTTCGTAAAATAAGACCATGTGTGGGAGACCACCTAATCGAGTCGTAGCAGCACCTAGTGGGAGCAGTTGTTTGCAGCAGAGGTGATCTCATTGGGTGTTGTCTTCTAGATGTGCATTCCAACCGGTGAAATACTTGCTCCAATAAAACCCACACTGACAGATTGTTGTACTGTGTTAAGCACGCTTAGTGGTCGAGAGTCAGGTGTCATCGACAGCGTCGCATGCGTACGTAGGTATCTGCTACCTCTTGGTTTCCATCCCGCGAAATAGATGAACTCATTTTAAGATAACTACTTAGCTAGATGACAGCATCACAAACATTGCTGGCCAACAGGTCACTATATAATAATGACTGTGGTCAGACAGGATCACGCGTTTTCCTGATGTCCCCACTAACTCTGTGTTAGAGCTGGCTACACAAACAGACATGGTAACACGTTGGTCGCATCCGTTTATCGGTCAGAAGTTGTGCGTGCATCCACCAGCGTTGAAGGAATCCAACAAGCCAAAGACAGTGCACGGTTGTGCACAACACATTAGTGCAAACGCTCGCTTGTGACTAACAAGCAAGGTCACAAATCCACTTTAGAATAAACAGTGCCATGAATGATTCCGTTTTATGGAATGAGAGATTTTCGGCACAGGTAAACCTGTGGTGTTTGAACAAAACAAGTAACGTATGGTCCATGAAAAAATACGTTATAGCCGGGACTTATCAGACCAAATAAAGTTGGCAGACACAAAACAGAAAGTAGACTGGATGAAATAGTCTAACAGTGTGCGGACGGCATGAACAAAGTCCGTTTTGAGTGAGAATGCACAGAACGCTAAAGAAAAACAATCGTATACTGCCTTATAAATGTAGACAATAGCCTCATTTAAACACGCCCAGAACGGACATTCTGAGTGATTATGTCTATCGTGGAGGAAACATGTTAATCATCTACGCTTCTGTATGCCTCCAATTTAGTGTGAGAAGTCATATACCTCCAAAGACACAGTTACACACATCAATAGGAGCGACGCGCAAGTGCATCATGTGCGTGCCAGTCGGAAAGAAATCGACTTTCGATCATTTCAAATAATCGATTTAACATATGAAATGCAACCCTACGTTTCTTTCAGTTTTCCAGATGACATAAATTTAAAATCGTAGAGTATTCTCAAATAATTTAGTGGAAATCTGTTATTAAATTAGTTCTGTCTCGGTGGTATGGCTAACTGGCAGCCAGCTGTATATTATGTAATTTAGGGATGCGATGTTTTTCCTGGTAATTCCTAATGAGAAATATTTGAGAGAAGCGTATTGTTGGCCAGTACATGGTTAGACATGTTGTTACCTGTGTTTACAATTGCGCGACTAGGTAAATGGTTCGAGTCTCACGAGATTCATTGTGTGATATAATCATCTGCTTATTGAACACATTAAACTTACCCACCTAGCAACAGTTGTTTTAAGACTTAAACTCTGAGTGAGATTCAATTAACCATCTCTTCACTTTAAGATGGTCTTTCAACGAGGTAATGTTGGTAACGACCGTTAGCATGGTATTTCTTTTCTCAGACAAGAATTCGGACTCTGGTTAAAGTGTGTGAAGCACTGGTGTTGGGCAACGCGTTATTTGCCTCAAGTTGGACATAGCTAAATTATGACACTCAGGCTTTCACGGAAATTCACTATTCAGGCTTCTCGTCTCTATGTAAGCCAGAATGGTAAACTGTGTTTATCGCGGTACGTAGACACATGCTAAACTATTCATCATATCACTTCACACAAGTTCAGTTGGAGATCCGGTCACTAGATGCTGTCTTGAAAACATCACGGAAGAGTTAGCAAGACTTATGCTGTCTGACTTCCAAAATCTACCAACTGTCCCCATAATGTAGACCCGGATACGAAATTCGGAATCCAAAGTAGATGGCTCAACTAAAACCAAGCCTCCTTGCCGATTCGTGATAGCGAACGGCCTAAGTATACTGTTGTAATGACAGCCAGAACAGCTGGCACGGGGGTGTACACGCACTTCAGATCTTGTCCACCACAGTCTGCGGTCTATAACGGCCGGCCGTTGTCGAATGTCTCTGTAATCACTCCGACGTTTAGAAGGTAATCTGCAGTTGGGAACCGCCGTGCATCGTTTATTACAAACGGGAAAAGAAAAATATGGTATTTCCCTAGCGGACTGTACTATCAGGATAGTTTTATTATCAAACGATGCATAATAAAAGCCACATTCATGGATGACGTAGATTTACAAATTACTGGAAGACTGACCGAAAACTAAAACCTTCCCTATGGAATCTCGGATACGTCATGTCATGTTGCTGGATTTACCACATTTGTGGGCCCTGGGGTTATGCTTTATAGTCACGTTACCGAAACAATTTCGGTCTTTTTAAAATTCTCACAGGCCCAAAACTGTATCAGAAACGAATCCGACAAATCTGTATCGCGGTACAAGGGAGACATGTGACCACATGTTAACATTTCTTTTACTCCTACCAATCACGTGGGACATGCACAGTACATAAGATAACAGAGGAAAAGAGAGACAGATGGAATAGATACGCACAGATTCACACCAAGTATGACACCGTCATTACCACGGCAACCCACGGTACTACTTCAATCACTTTTGCTCACGCAGCATCGGTTCGTGAATTCCAGTCAACACAGTTTCAGTACAGACCAATGTCTGTGAGTTCTGGCTGTATATTACTATTTTGAGCAGGCCAAAGGAATCAAACTGACAGTTAGTTTTCAAGAGGCGTCTAGCAAACAATAAGATCGGATTTCAATCAACCGGTCTAATTGTTTGAGATTGTTTTAATCATTTTCGGATGTGTTTTCATCAAGGTTCAAAGATCATGTCCAAACAGGCAATGGGCAGCTTGAAGAAAATCAAAATGACGGGCAGTCTAAAAGGATACTCTTAAACTGGCCTTTATTCAAACGATTGTATTGAAAGCAAAACCCGTAGCACCAGATCACCTATAAGATGCAAATTGTATGAAATACAAAAGCCTCTTGCTCCCGTAGCCCCATTCTTTCTATGGATAATTCACATTAACATAAACTTGCTTGATGCCTTAATGGAAAGACAAGTGCCCTTGCATTACAAAACATTTTTTATCGTAAAAACCCATTAGGGAGGTGAGTAATTGTGATTATAAACAATATCCTCTTTAGAGGTTCGATATCTGTTCAACAAAGCTGTAGGTTTCACAAGTAATCCTACTAGTAATCACAGTTTGTTCCATGGAGCAGTCTACCGTGAATAGGTAAATTTACAATGCATTAGATCTAGACAAATTGAGATCAGAAAATTAGCACTTCGGTGACCGAAGATAAACCCTTTTGCAGTTTTTAATTTGCGTTCTATCTGTAACCACAACCAAGGCACCTAATCGAAAATGAACTAATGTTTGAAACGACAATAATAAGTGTACATATTTCGCACTCACTAGAAAACAAAATATATGTCAGTTAATCATGCTTACCGGTAAACAACTTCAATAAGTTTTTTTATAATACACGTATATGTTGAAAATTATTTATTGCGTCGATCTAATTCTCAATGTTTGCTCTAATTAGATATGACATTAATTATTGGTGGTTCGAATTCATGGATGATTTGCTGATTGCTAATTGTCAGTCTTAACCCTACGAACAAACGCGATTGACTGTGACATCAAAACTGTACAATTTCTGGGGTCTCGCAGGCATATGTGATGTGTTTTGTAATTTCGGCATTACTTCCCCATTTTTACAGTCATCAGGATACATTGTACAAAATTAAAGAGTATTTAAGAAATGGATTTTTCTGCTGCAAAGTAGCTGTTGTTTTTGTTGGATTACCGCAAAACTGGTGTTATGGAATTGTTCGGTCTACATGTCCTATACCTAGCGTTTAGCCTTCCAGATTGCTACCACCTCCTCGAAGCAACATTTTTTCTGAGCCCAAAAAGGGGGTCGTCTTAGAAATGGTTTGCAGTATGTTCATTTTTAATCAATTCAAGTTCAAGTGTAAATAAAATCAAACTTGTGGCAGTAATCTGAAGATATGTACCCACGATATTCTTGAGGCTGAACAGGTTTGCTTTCGAAGTACATGGACAGCGAATGATTATCTCAAAAACTTGCAAACAGAAACCGATGCCGCCAAAACTTAGAATCCCATCTGTGCAAAAGAGATTGTTTTACAAAGAAGAAACCGAAATCGTAACGCTTCATGAACTCCTGAGTAGCCAGCACTATTGGGGAGACTTACAGTGTGGAAAACTGAGAATCTCCTTCAGGGTTGACATATTCACATTCACAACACAACATTACACTGCCTAAATGCTTTATATCCACTGTTTTATGTTTCATGCGTGCCGGAAGAGTAGTGTCTCATAATCATGCCTCTGTTTCGAACTATATGTTAGTAGATGTTCTCCTGATGTCCCAAAAGAAGCGTGCATCCCACTTCGGATTCCGTTTTGGTGAAGGCCGCCGACTCAGCGCAGGGTTCCACCGGAACTGAAATTCCATCCCGTTTATTGGTTGGTTTGTCATCGGCTGTCCATCGCTGTCAGTTGTCCCGTTTACTCTTTTGACCATTTTGAGCATCTAGTTTTGAGTGCTTATGTAATCTCACTTGGTCGTCACATGCTTGGTGCTTGCTGTGGCATGAACTATTGTGTAGCTGGCCTACTGAAAAGTGACCGAAAACAAACTGTTATGCCGTGGACTACTTATAATGACAGTTCTATTGATTGTATATCGGTCTTATCAACAAGTCTCCATCACTCGCAACACACAGTCAGATTTTTTTTCTTCGACATGATTTTCAATTCTACGAGATCAATAGAAAGTAAGTGCTTTGCATCGACTTGGGCCTATTCAAAAAAGGTCGTCTAAGAAACCAGCAAGCATCCATTAGCTCAGGAAAACTGGCTGCTAGTTCTTAGTGAGTTTTCCGTGATAGTGTTGACACTGTTCCGTCAACCTTTGTCGGAAAAACACGCTTGTCTATCCTGATTTTCTTATCAGCCAACTTACAATTTAGCTGTGGAACCCTAGTGATGCATTCGGTGGCAGTAACACATCAGGATATCCGACAAGAAACGGTGTTAACTATGGACAATTAAGATTTTTACCGATACATTACTTGCTTGATAATGACAGAGGGAGGTTTACAGTTGACCGAAAAGGTCTGGCGCACATGGGCATGCTTTGATGTTTTACTGAACATAAGAACTTATTACGGCTTAGGCGATTGTTTTCGTGGAGTTTTTCCAAAACATGTTTGCTCTTAGAAACTTTTCTGAATAGGCATGTTCCCATAAGCTGACAACCTTTGGTTTATGGGGAAAACAAATGTTCAGAATTGACTCATTCAGTTGCTCTTTACGATAGACAAACGCATCACACTGTTCGCCGAAGCGACTGGCGACTGTTTTTGTCTTGTGTAGTTTAGGGTGGGGATGAATGGCGCGCGTCAATGTTATCAAGGGACTTAAGAATCAAGACAGACTTTGAAAGAGTTTCCTCTGACAGTGTGCTTATCATGTACACGTGATCCACCACGGAACTTGCGCACTTTCCTGAAATTCGTTTCGACACCACGGAGGAAAGTTGTAGAACTAATTTACATATTATTCCTTAGCCAAACTTATGAGGTGCAGAACAAACCGGAATCGTTAGTCAGGACCATCTGGACTGCGATTGAACAATGGTCAGAAGTTTCGAGTTTTTCACCATAGTGGTCAACATGTAGGCTGCATGCTACACATTTGCCGAAAGGGCGTCTGGATGTCAGTTTTTATTCCGTTGAAGCACGTATTATGTGGTTGCAATAAACGTATCATAAACGGAAAATACATCCGTGCAAATGTTCGGATTGAATACCACAGGCATACAAACCAACTGCTGTGAGTAACTTCTCCTCATAGTTCATCTGATGAACAATAAATAATTAAAAACGCACAAATTTCGCAAACTTATTCCCCCTTAAAATATAATCTGTATAAAACCGAAAAGCACAATTCCTCCATATTTTTCAAAAATTACATGGTCACCTCATTCCCTTAGGAATTCCAAAAAACAAATAGACATCAGTTGAGTAAGCAATAAATAGTAAAGCGGTTTAATTAAGTAGTCGGATTACAAATGTCTTGACAGTGGTCAAAATATACTAGTGAGCAGAATTGAATCAATCCAGCAAACTTTACACACATGCATACAACGTTTGCCTAGAATCTTCCAAAACGAACGCCTAGTTTGTGTTCGCCAAAGTTTAGCAGTGGAACAAATCAGTTGCTTTTAAAGATGCCTTATTTTCACCCAAGTCGATCATACGAGTTTTCGTGTTAATACCGTCGCTTCAATTGTATTGGCCTTCCTTATAACATTGTTTGTTTTGGTTCTTTCACCTTTGATCAGACTGAGACTTAGTTTTGACGAACCAGCAGCTTTGACAAGACTTTGTTGCAGACCGTCCGAGCAACTGTTTGGACGATCGCTCCATCGACTGTTCTGAGTAAACTGCTATAAAGATAACTTGACGAATCAGTCACCATACGTGGGAACAAAGAAGCCGGAGCCCCAGTATACATAAAATGCAGTGAATCAAAGACGATGGACACTTTTCTGCCAGATCTTCGCTTGTACGTTTGTTTGCACGGGTTTGTTAACGCACAGTAATTTCAAATTTATTGCACCAGAGGAGGAGCGAAATCAATGCTTTTGGATTTGTCCTGTGCCAGACAGAGCGAGGGTGGTCACGTGAGCGAATCACGCGAGTAACGGATACCCACGTCCACGCAACAGTACAGGACGTGCTTTGCGGCTATCAGTTTCGGTCTATCATCCAAATAACCGTAAACTACTTGCCCTTAAGGAAAGGAATTCACCTTCTGGCGGCTGCCTTGGCTGTTCCTCAAGGTCATCCATTGCGGCATCAGTTCAGTATACTTTTCTCTCCGAAGAACACAGCATTCCGATGCTTCTCATTTCGAAGTGTCGTTGCTTCTACGCTCGACTGTTGGATGTGACAGGCAAACGTGATTAACGGGAAAAACTCAAGACAGTAGATTGTCTTACTCGGCTCACTTCGAAATGGTTACCATGACCAAGGAAGTGGCACGGACTACTCCACGTAACAATGGCCTGTCCAGTCAGAAAGGGGTTATACGTCAAAACAGAGCGATGAACTTCGACCCGGTTCCTAACAATTCATCAAATGCAATCCTTACCGGTACCTTTGGCCAGTGTAGTAGGAGCGATCTTTTAGACCAACGAGCAGGCTCAAGTGAACTTTAAAACAGAGCCTAGTGGAAGGTTAACATGTTGCACGCCACATACCCAGAAAAGTTATCATCGCAACGGAAAGGTGCCCCGAAATTTCGATGATACAGTCGCAATGATAAGTTTTATCATGTTTGCGATGATTACAATTTACTTTCAACAACACTGATTATTATATCG